>VXAV01008644.1:1865-20538 GCA_013399715.1 Alectura lathami
CTCTTTGTACATACATTCTTCTTACTCTAGAGTGCTGTCCTCATCTACAATTTTAATCACATTGTAAAAGATCGTGAGAGAAAGATCTCTAGAAATAGAAATCTTTATTGGTTTCTTGCAAGCCTTAGATAAGAAGGAACAGTGTTTGCCCAATAATAGATTTCTCTTGTATAGCCTTAGAAAAGACCTAAAGGTCTTTGCAAAACACAGTTAAAACTTGGTTTGCTTATATAGTTTTAGCACTGTATTTTTGCATATTTATGCTGATATACAGAAAGTGACTTTAAAATCTAAGGATGAAAAGCAAACATTTTATTACACAGGAGCTTCTAACAATATTTAAAATGGGATTAATTCTAATTTTCTTTTTCTCTACAGCTAATTTGATGTTTTTAAGAAAGCAGTATTTAACAAAATTTATTCAGTCCTTTGTATGGATTTTATCAATCGAAGTTTCCATTACACCTTGAAAAGTAGATACGTATTATACCTTTTTTCCGTTGCAAAAATTGAAGCACATTTGAGTCATGTAGTTTCATCAGGATCATTTAAGAAAGTTCTATAAATTCATGACGTGCATTTTATGAGCAAGAACTCTGCATCAGTTTAGTTTTTTTTTAATCTTTTCACTTTAAGGGTTATCTAGAAATATAAAATCTTACCAAAGTACAGACAAGAATACAGCTTATCTGGTGTGAGCTACTGTTCTCTCAGCTTCATATTTATGATCACAATGCCATAATCTTATTACTTCAATGTGTTTTCTTCATGAAGTAGTATTTTCAGATTGCAAAATAGAATCTCAATTTAAATGCTTTACTAAAGGTCTTGAATATCTATTTACCATTACATTTGCAATTATGTCTTATTTATTTTTTGTTCATACTGTAAATATTTGGGAGTAGTTCATTCATTTCAGTTATCTGTCCCATCATTTTCCTCATTGCTTGCTCGTTTATGATGCCTTTGTTCCCTGTTTTTAATTACTCCCTCATTTTAATTATTCCCTCATTCAGTCTGCATTAGTCTTTTATCTTTTTCTCCCTTATCTCTTCGTTGATCTTTGACTGGAACTTGCACCTTTTTATTTTCTCTTTCTTTTTAAGAGGAGAGTGACATCCTATTTGTTTTTGTTCACTGGTCCATAAATTCTCAAGTGAAATTCTTTCCTTCCTTTGTTGTTTTCTCTTTCAATGCAAAAAGTGGAGAAAGCTAGAGAATATTAGCTTAACTGAAAGAAAAATCAATGACTCAGTGATCAGTGGTTTGAAGGTGTTTCAAAGAGCTGAATCCTTAATTTGATCCTAATCAACGCATGGTTTCTGTTCTGGTTGCTAATCTGGACAGAAAGTGAACAGTGATGAGAGAAAAAAAGTACCTGTACTTACGGCATAACAAAAACATGTTGAATGGGAAAACCTCCAAGATTTATGGTTGCTTCTGATGGTAATGGGAAGTTTTTAACCTTCAGTAAATGTCCACTATCTCTTGGTTTACGTTATTACTCAATAATCCATAAACAAAAGAGTGAAAAAGGAAGCTTTCTCATTTTAAGTAGTCAAGATTACTTGGGAATAAGAACTGGATAACTGCAAATATTCTACCCTGATATATGTGTTAAAGGCTTAAAAACCAAATAACCAAACAGTTTTTATCTCTGCCAGATTGAAGCTAGGACCTTAGATTTACCATTTTTTTTTTTTTCCCTTCATTTTAATATTACTGAATTTGTTAACTTGAGTAACTTTTATTTTAGTAGTTGAAAGGGATAGAATTATCTTGGAGCGCAATTCTAATAATGGGATTTGAAATGGTAATTGTATGAAACAAATGATAACATGACTCAGTAAGGGTCTTCATAGTTTTTAAGCAATAAGATACTGTTCACACAAGAAAGGACTTACAAAGAGCAAAATACATCAGGTAGCGTGGAGCTACTCACAAAAACACCTGTTTGGATTCACAAAAGAGAACCAACACACCAACACATCCACGCACTACAATGCTATGCACCTAAAGACAAAGGAAGTAGAAAGGTAAAAAGCAAAGATATTTATTGTATGTAAAACAAGTCTCCAATGCAGGAAATTCTGTAAAGGGAATCCTTCATATAGCAGAAGTGGAAGAAAAAGATAACGAAAGAAAAAATGGTTGAGAATTTTTTGTCTTCTACATTTGATGACACAATACTAGAAAGACTGGAATGCTATATACATGCTAGCAAGTAATGGCATAATATATTCCCCCTCAAAATAAGGTAACAAGTTTGGCTGACAGATAGTAACCATTAGCATAAATCTAAACCATCACAAAGCGTTTGAACATCAAGGTTATTCTTCTAAGGACAAGAGGAACTACAGAGTGCTGATCAGAAGAAAAATATTACTGTAGCTGCCCGGGTGGCATTATGTGACATGTAAAAAGCTGGAGGTAGTGCTAATGGTAGCAGCTTAGCCTAATTGCTGCCAGTTTGACCCAGACTTCATCTGCATTAATCTATTAAAACAAGAAACTCATATTCAGCATAGATACATAAATAAGCAGAGACATTAAATGAGAGCACTAGAAGTCTCTGTTACTGCCAACACTCATTATTTTGCTAGCTTTCCTTTGTTATAAAATTTCTGTAAGATTTTTTGACAATGTGGTATATATTAGGTAAACTATAATTAATCTTCCTTAAAACAAAATCTAGTCTCCCAGAAATATATTTTTATTCATTAAAATTAGGAACAGACAATATTTTATTAGTGTTATGTATTTTTTAAATAATAACAGAAAATGTAAGTATCCTTGATTTTATTATTCAGTTTTTGTTATTTTATCCCATGAGGTAAATGTTTTTTGATAAAATTTTTAGATGTAGAAGGGAGATAACATTCTACATGATGATTTATCATATACAGATCAGACATACTTGTACATTTGATTATTGTTTGCTTGAGAATGAAGAATCTCTTAAAAGCAAGCTATTAGGAAATATAAGCATTAGCTCACCTTTTAAATACTGAGAATCATAAAGCGTCCTTCCATTCAAATTTCACAAGATGAACAGCCTTACCTGCTAAATCATTTTTAAACCATGATTAAAAAGTGATTGAAGAATGGAAAGATTTTAGTGCATCCAAATAAATATTTGGGCACCCTAACCATATCACCATTTAAGAACCTCACTGCACATGCAGATTGGTTTTGTAATCCCTCAAAAACAGGAAAAAAATATATGTTTACTGAAAATTCAGAAATTCCAGTTTGTGCCAGTTAGCCACACTTCTCATGATTTTAGATAAATATATCACTTCTTTTCATTTGTACAAACAAATGACGACCCTTCAGCATTTATTGGAGTCTGCCATACTCCCATGCCATATGTACCCTTTTAAAGAATATACACAACTTTTTTTTTTTTTCTGTGGGTTTTTGTTTCTTGGTTTGTTTTACCAGAAGATTCAGATAGACTTGCAACCTTCTAAATAATTTTAGAACATTTTTAGAAAATAGATGTATTTCACTGTTAAAAGATTACTTCCTGAATGTGGAACCCATACAAAATTATTTTAGTTTTCAAAATGAGACAAAAATATACAGGATTTAAATATTCAATATTGATTTTAGTACAATTGCACAAGGTACGCATTTTTTCTCAACTTAAAATAGATCTAATTCTTTTCATTAATATCAAGTTTCTGGATGGCACCAAGCTGTGTGGTGCCATTGGCATGCTAGAGGGAAGGGATGCCATCCAGAGGGACCTGGACAGGCTGGAGAGGTGGGTTCATGCTATCATCATGAAGACCAGCAAGGCCAAGTGTAAGGTCCTACACCTGGATCAGGGCAATCCCAAGCACAATTACAAGTTGGGTGGAGAACGGCTGGAGAGCAGCTCTGAAGAGAAGGATTTGGGGGTCTCAGTTGATGAAAAACTCAACATGAGCCGACAATGTGTGCTTGCAGCCCAGAAGGCCTATCGGATCCTGGGCTGCACCAAGAGAAGTGTGACCAGCAGGGCGAGGGAGGTGATTCTGTTCCTCTGCTTTGCCCTTGTGAGACCCCACCTGGAGGACTGCTTCCAGTTCTGGGGCCCCCAACACAAGAAGGATATTGAGCTGTTGGAGGGGGTCCAGAGGAGGACCATGAAGGTGATCAGAGGGCTGGAGCACCTCCCCTACAAAGGCAGGCTGAGAGAGTTGGGGTTGTTCAGCCTGGAGAAGAGAAGGCTCTGGGGGAACCTGATAGCAGCCTTCCAGTACCTGAAGGGGGCCTACAGGAGAGCTGGGGAGGGACTCTTTAGAAGGGCATGTAGCGATAGGGCAAGGGGTGATGGCCACAAACTGGAAGAGGGGAGAGTTAGGCTAGACATTAGGAAGAAATTCTTTCCTGTGAGGGTGGTGAGACACTGGAACAGGTTGCTCAGAGAAGTTGTGGATGCTCCCTCCCTGGAAGTCTTCAAGGCCAGACTGCATGGGGCACTGAGCAACATGGTTTAGTGAGAGGTGTCCCTGACCATGACAGGGAGTTTGGAACTAGATGATCTATAAGGTTCCTTCCAACCCAAGCCATTCTATGATTCTATGATTGTTTAAATATGAAATCAGTTAACTGGTTACATACTGGTGATTTTGGAACTGTGAATAAAACTTTGAATAATAACTTGTGGTTATTTACCCATTATTTAAAGTTATTTCCAATATCACATAGCAAGTTGGGGTAACTAAATCAATAATCAGAGCAAAAATGATATTGTAGAAAACTATTGAGCGTGAGATATCTTTTAAAAGTATTCAATCCTAAACACTTTACTCCTTAAAAAAAGCAAAAAGAAATTTTTCTTTGGTGTTTACCAAAAGTGTATTTTGCTTAGGAATTTATTAAGGAAAAAAAAAAAAAAATCATACAGATCATGAAGTAAAACACAAGGAAGTATCAGATCAGATTTGTCATTCTCCCAGCGACCTACATGTACATCATATTACTGCCACTAATTTCATGTTTTGAAATTAATTGCTGTTTCCAGATAAGTATTGAAGCAGTGACATGAAGAGTACTCAATGAAAAGTTCATAAAGTTAGTCTCATACTTTGCTTTGTATATTATCTAAATCTTACTTTACAAGTAAGTATTAAATAACCTATTTTTGCTAGATATGGTGTCAGGACCTGAAGAAACCCAACAGACCTTCTGGCTGTGATCAGCCTCAGTTGGGATACCCACTCACCGCTGCCCATGGGCCCAGGGACTCCTTCTCAGATCACCCCTGTTATCTAGGCCATGCTCCAGTAATGGTTTAGAACTACTGGTCCCCACCTACGCCCCTGTCACTGTTTCCTGTATGAGTTTTCTGGTCTCAGTTGGGATCCTAAGGGAGATGAAAGAATTAATCCAGTAACATACAAAATTTATGTGAAAGGCAGAAAACTTGAAAAAATGAAAAAAGATTTCTATTCAGAATAGAATTTATAAGTATTAGATGCTTTTTAAAATAAGTTATACCCAAAGTAGCAATTTTAAAGCAATCATATGATTCTGAACATTCCACATTTTGTTGGAGGGGCTAGATGTAGAATGTGAAAGAAAGGTGAAAAGAAAGGGTACACAGAAGTAAAAAGATGCATGGGGAAGGAAAGAAGAAAGCCCTAAAAAAATACAGTGTCTATGACATAACACAAATAGATTCACAAGAAAGAAATTTGCTGAAAGCTTTGTTCAAACTAAGTGGTATTATTTTTTCTGTACACAGACTGTATTTATAGGTGATAAAAATATATAGAAATATATAAAATTTATCTTAATAGGTTTAAACTATTCTAGATTTTCTCTACCTATAGTTTGAGGCAAATATCGTAGAATCATAGAATGGCTTGGGTTGGAAGAGATCACCTCAAAGATCATCTAGTTCCAAGACCCCTGCCGTGGACAGGGCTGCCAGCCACTAGCTCACTACATCAAACTGCCCAGGAACCCATCCAGCCTGGCCTTGAACACAGCCAGGGATGGGGCAGCCACAACTTCTCTGGGCAGCCTGTTCCAGCACCTCACCACTCTCTCAGGGAAGAATTTCTTCTGTCTGATGACCAACCTAAACCTCCCCTCTTTCAGTTTTAGCCCATTCCCCCTTGTCCTACCATTATCCACCTGTGTAAAAAGTTGGTCCCCCTCCTGCCTGTAAGCTCCTTTTAAGAACTGGAAGGCCACAATGAGGTCTCCCAAGAGCCTTCTTTTCCAAGCTAAACAATCCCAACTCCCTCAACCTTTCCTCACAGGAGAGGTGCTCCAGCCCTCTCATCATTTTGGTGGCCCTCCTCTGGACTCGCTCCAACAGCTCCACATCCCTTCTGTACTGGGGGCCCCAGGCCTGGACACAGCACTCCAGGTGAGGCCTTCCAAGGGCAGAGTAGAGGGGGCCGATCACCTCCCTCTCCCTGCTGCCCACCCCTCTCTTGATGCAGCCCAGGATGCAATTGGCCTTCCTGGCTGCAAGAGCGCACTGCCGGCTCATGTCCAGCTTTTCGTCAATCAGAACGCCCTTCTCCGCAGGGCTGCTCTCAAGGAGTTCTTCTCCCAGTCTGTATACATACCTGGATGTAGAACCATTGACTACAAACCTTTGGCTGCAACGCTCCAGCCAGTTCTTTATCCAACCAGCAGTCCACCCATCAAATCCATATCTCTCCAGTTCAGAGATAAGGATATGGTGCTGGACAGTGTCAAAGGCCTTGCACAATTCCAGGTAGATGACATCCGTCACCCTCCTTTGGTCCATCAATGCCGTCGCTCCATCATAGAAGGCCACCAGATTGGTCAGGCACGACCTGCCCTTGGTGAAGCCGTGCTGGCTGTCTTGGATCACCTCCTCATCTTGCATGTACCTTAGCATCTCCTCCAGGAGGATCTGCTCCATGATCTTCCCAGGCACAGACGTGAGGCTCACCGGCTTGTAGTTCCACAGGTCTTCCTTCCTCCCTTTCTTAAAAATGGGAGTGATGTTTCCCTTTATCCAGTCACCGGAGACCTCACCTGATAGCCATGACTTTTCAAATATGTTGGAGTGTTGCTCGGCAACCACATCAGCCAACTCCTTCAAGACAATGAGATACATCCCGTCTGGCCCCATAGACTTGTAGACATTCAGTCCCATCAGGTGGTCTTGGATTTGCTCTGCTCTTACACTGGGAAGGACTTTGCTCCCCCTGCCCACACTTGGATTTTCAGGGACACGAGAGACTTGGGCAGCCTGACCAGCAGTGAAGACCAAGGCAAAGAACTCATTAAGTACCTCAGCCTTCTCCACATCCGAGGAGGCCAGTTCTCCCTTTCCATTCATTAGAGGGGGAACACTCTCCATCACCTGCCTCTTCTGCCCTATGTAGCTAAAGAAACCTTTCTTGTTTTTTACATCCCGTGCCAAGCTTCATTCTACCTGCACCTTGGCCTTCCTTATCACATGCCTACATACCCTGACAGCACCTCTGTAATCCTCCCAGGCTACCCATCCCTGCTTCCTCTGCTTATAGTTTTCCTTCTTTTCCCTCAGCTTGACCAGAAGGTCCTTGTTCAGCCACACTGGTTTCCTGCCACCCCTGCCTGTTTTTTTATTCTGGGGGATGGGGAGTTCTTGTGCTCTTAGAAAAATGTTCTTAAAGTGCTGCCATCTCTGCTCCGATCCCTTGCCCCTAAGGACAGTTTCCCAGGAGACGTCTTCCAACAACTCCTTAAACAGCCTGAAGTTTGCTTTCCTGAAGTTCAGTGTCCTGACTCCACTCCTTGCCAGGCCCATACTCCTCAGGATCACAAACTCACCCAGGGCATGGTCACTGCAACCCAGGCTGCCTCCAGTCTTAACCTCTTTGACCATCTCCTCCACATTGGTGAGCACTAGGTCCAGCAACGCATCACCTCTGGTCGGTCTGTCCAAGACCTGAACCAGAAAGTTATCATAGATGGACTACAGCAGTCTCCTTGATCGGTTGCAACTTGCCATGTTGTTGTCCCAGCAGATATCTGTGTGGTTGAAATCCCCCATTAGGACGAGCCCATGCCTGCGACACCTTCTACAGCTGAAGCAAGAAGGCCTCATCAACAGGCTCCCCTTGATCAGGTGGCCTGTAATAGACCCCAACCACCAGCTGCCTTTTATTGGTCCCATCCTTTATTTTCACCCACACCTCTCAACCATTTCCTGACTGTCACTCAGGGGCAGTTCCTCACAGTCTATGCACTTCTTAACATAGAGGGCAACTCCCCCCCTCCTACCTTGCCTGTCCCTTCTAAAAAGCTTTTATAGCCCTCCATGGTGGTATTCCAGTCATGTGAATCATCCCACTGTTTCCGTGAGAGCAACAAGATTGTAGTTCTCCAAGTGCAGCAGAGCTTCCAGCTCCTCCTGCTTATTTCCAAAGCTGCCTGCATTGGTATAGAAGCACTTCAATTGGGCTATCGGTTTCCCCTTGGACCCTGGCAAACCCCTCCTAGGCTGATCTCTGATGCACTTGGTTTTAACCCCTTCCCCCTTCAAATCTAGTTTAAAGCCGTCTCAACTAGTCCCGCCAACTCCTTGGCAAATATCTAGCATATTAAATATGCTTGATCAAGCATATACAATAAAATAAAAGACAAAAGTATAATGTTGACATTGCACTTTCTTTAATGGTCATATCTGACATGTGTCTTTTATTTATAATTTTTTATCTACCATTAAGTGCCATCTACACCAGGTAAGGCTGTTAAGTGATCACTGAAGACAGTCTATAAATGCAAAATTCAACAATATTAAAGTCTTAGGAGAAAAATCAAACAAGGATATACAAAGCTGGATGAGAATGGACTCAGAGATCATGAGCTTCAGGAACAGCCCAACTGGGAAAATTATTTATATCATACAGAGCTCTCTTTCAATAAAAATTTGGAGTACAAAAAAATGAGTAGTCCTGTCTGTCTGAGACAAGTCGTAGCTGTCTAGTTACATATTTTTCAAATATATCTGTATCATCCCCTGAAAATATTAAAAAATATAGGGAATTATGACTAGTGTAATTTGTTTACACTTCTGTGACTGTCACCAGGTAAAACAATAATATACATTATCATACTTGAAAGAAAGTTTCCGTAATAATTGGTATCAGTAAAACTCTACTTGTTTAAGTAAAAACCTTTTGTGAAAGGTCTATGAACCTTTACCTTACTACTTGCTACCTTAATCTGAGAATATAAACATCACCATGAAACATCTAGTAAAGCTTGCATAATTTCACTATTACACATTCTTAGATTAAAACCTAATACTCTGCTCTCACAAAAATGTATACTATTTTTTTGTACTGCACCCACATGCAGGCAAGATCTTGCAAGTCTTGCAAGAGGAGTCTATTTTAAGATCTACGTGGGGGCTTAATTGCATTTTTCATTGTAAGTCCTCACATATTCAATTCACTTATACGAAACTCCTTATCCTTTTCCTTACCTTACTGAAACAGAGTCAGAAGTGCACAATATCAAAACTCTTGAGCACACTAGACTTCCTTGACTTTGCTTTCAATATATCAACATGTAAAAAAAATATGTATCCCAAAGTTCTGTATTTGAAGTCTTAGGTTAATTTAATAGGAATCCTGAATACATATGTACATATGTATAGATATATGTAGATAGATGTTTATATATGTGTGCCAGTGTGTACAGATAGATGTATAAAGCAAGAATTTCTGCCTTTGCAGGTATTATTTTCCTCTTCCTCACAAACTTCCCATCCTTTCCCCATATCTACTGGATGTTAGGCATTTGACAAACAGAATTCACAACCTGCACAGACATGAGATGAAGAATTTTACTCTTCTAATCTTCCGGTAGCAATGTATTACACTATCTTATCAGAGTACAGTTGCTAAGTTGTTAGTCTTCTGTTTTCTTTTTCTTTCTTTTTTTTTTTTTTTTTTTTTTNGCAAGGTAAAATAAAACTGGATGTTCACTGAATACGAATACATACTACTTACCTTATTAAGATAAACAGAGCTAGTACATGTATGAATAATATAATTTGCACTGATATTGCAGGTGTATTGTATATCCCGCAAACTACAATCTTCCAAAACTGGACATTTGTGCCATGACTCTGAACTGTGCACTAATAAATATGTTATCTGGGATTCATTAAAATCTTAATTTTTCAAATAATTTTTTCAGTCTTGTGATCTCCTTGTGTTAGAAGATGCTTATACGAAATAACGAATAAAAACAACACAACACAACATATTTTTTTCTGCTTTAAAATATGTCTTTTTTTTTTTTTTCAATCCCTCTAGAAAGCTTCCTGTTGCAAAAAAATTACAAAAGTCTCACGATTGCAAGCTCATGTAGACTGAAACCTCCACTGCCTCCAATTTACATTCATCTGTCCATGACTATATGTTTCTTAATTTGTTACATTTTGTTGAGACAGTAAGTTTTAGGAGGGCTAATTTCAAGTACTTTTTTTTCACAGAATTAAAACATAGTATATAGATTTTAAAACATTTATGACTGATTAAGGAAAAATCACACCTTGTATTCTAAATAATAAAGAATTCATAATTCAAAGCTTTAACTATTTTCTCAGAAATTTTTATAAATATGTATATAAGTCACATTTTAATAATGTTTATTATTTACCTTGTCCTAAAGTTTGCAGGATGGGGGTGCCCATCATATAATGATAAATAGTCATATTCTTCTTCAAGAGCAAAAGACTGAAAGACGATCTGTATTCTGTTTCTTTCTTCTGCTATTATAACCCATGTACAATTTGCACCATTTGGATATCCATATGGGAAGCCAGGGCTTTCTATAGTGCCATTCAATCCTTTTAAGGTTCCACCACAGGTATAAATAAATCCTAAAATAAACAAACACACAAACAAGGAAACAGAAATTAGCAAAACATTTTTTTTTGTATCAGCCTTCAATAAAATATGTCAATCCAATTCATTATTTCTGTAAATTTACCAAAATAATGCTTACCAAACACTGAGTTTAGAATGGTATAAAAATCATGACCACTTAATGCATAACCCGAACATATGTATTGTCCACACTGTTTATATAAAGACATATGGTAGTGTCTTTGCAAGTAAATATAGAAAGACAACATCTATGACTGTGTTTGCTCATGTATGAGATAAGGTATTTGCATCAGTTCCCCTCTTTTTTTTTTTTTTTTTTTTAAAGAGGAAGAGAAGTAGCCAAAGCAAAGTTATTGACCTTTACTCTTTTGGTGAAATTCTGCTCCAGATTATATCCATAAACCTTCTGCTGCTCCTCCACTGTTTTTAGCACTCAAAGAGGCTGAAAGATTATTTAATATGAAGAAGCTTTCTCCAAACATTAATTCTGTTTTATGAAAAGTGTACACTTAAAGGTTGAAGGTGAAATAGCCATCTGTTATGTCTCTATAGTATCTCACGTAAAAAAGCCGTAATGTGTATTTGTAACCAGAAAGAACTTGTATGTATCTAAATAAAGTATTAAGATGAACAGCTTACATGTTGATCCCCAAGTGGAAAAAAAAAAAGGAAAGACAGATCTGCCAATGGATCCTCTTTAATATGAATATCCCCAAATGTCTGAAATAGCCCACACACTCAAAAGACAGATTTTCTTAGACAGCTAACAATTATCTTTTTATATAGAAAATCACTTAAAAAAATAAAAATAAAAAACAAGAATAATTATGAGAAAGATCCCCAGGTCACAGTGTCCTGGCAGATTTTAGCTTTACAGTCTAACAGCTACATCTGTGTACATCTACAGCCCCTCTCCAGGCAACTACTCTTTGATCCCTTAAATATTAGATCAGTTTTCCTGCTTTATTTTTTGTACCCCAGCAACTTCTCTGCCCCAACTGCTTTCAGAGCAAGGGCCTTTCACTAACAGGGGGATTTCATCCACAGAGGGAAGCAGCTGCTCAGCGTGCTCTTTCAGACAAACATGATTTACATTTCATAACAAACTACAAACAAATGAGATATCATTTCTTTAATTGTACACACATGTATATATTTGAGCTCATCAAATCATCTTCTTTATGGTACATTCACAAATATATCTTCGTGTTGAGCATTCAAATGTGAAGAGACCTTTTCTCTGTAGTATGAAGCAGAAATCTCTTAGGGTTATACACTTCATATTTTTACATTGAAAAGTAATTTTTTTGACAACAGAATTCAGACAAACACAATATTTTACCTTAGCTAGTTCAAATTTATTTCCAAAGATAAGAAAATATTCCTCTTATGAAGTGTGATTATTATTTTACAACTGGTATGTCATGGACATATAGGACAGACAGGGAACAAAATATCCTCTTAAAAAGTAATTAGGGATTTGTTTGCTTCATCAAAATGTATAGCAAATTTTATCTTTTTCTGCAAATTAGCTTAGAGAATTCATTTTCATGTCAATGTCTATGCACTTTTGTTTGTTACTAGCATTCATTTCTGAGTCTGTTTTATTTATCACTTTCTACATCTCTCTTCCTCATATACTTCATTTAAGTCTCTTTTATATGTTATTATTTATCATTTAAGCTTAGCTGTTTTATTTAGTACTTTAGAAATCTTTTGGAATAAAGTTTGTGCAAAAGTCACTTTGCAAAACTAAACATATTATATGATCCTTATTATAGAAATCTAGCACCTCTCCCCAGACACGGTCACTAGAATGAGATATTTAAAGCAGGTACATATATCAATTTATTTATTTCTAGAAATCTTTTGTTGAGGTCTACTTCAATGGAATTTGATATAAACAGGGAGACTTGAAAATTACATTTTCTTAAATGACTTAGATACAGGATTTGAAAGTATACTCAGTATGTTTGCATAAGACACTAAATTGGGAGGAACTGTTGACTCTTGAAGGTAGAGAAGCCTTGTAAAGAGATCCTGACAAATTGGAGGGCTGGGCAATCACCAACCACATGAAGTTTAACAAGAGTAAGTGCCGGATTCCGCACCTGGGATGGTGCAACCTTGGATATAAGTACAGGCGGGAAAGAGGTTGGAGAGCAGCCCCATGGAAAGGGATCTGGTTGATGGCAAGTTGAACATGAGACAACAGTGTGCTCTGGGAGCCAAAAGGGCCAACCGTACTCTGGGGTGAATCAAGCCCAGCACTGCCAGTAGGATGAAGGAAGGGACTGTCCCTCTCTGCTCTGCACTGGTGCAGCCTCTCCTCAAGCACTGGGTGCAGGTTTGGGTGCCACAATGTAAGAAGGAGAGCATCCAAAGGAGGGTACAAAGACCATGCAGGTTCTAGAGGGCAAGACGTGTGAGGAGTAGCTGAGGTCCCTTGGTTTGTTCAGCCCAGAGAAGAGGAGGCTGAGGGGAGGCCTCATGGCTGCCTACAGCTTCCTCACAGCGGAGCAGAGGGGTGAGTGCTGATCTCTGCTCTCGGGTGATCAGAGATAGAACCAAAGCGAGCAGCACGGGCCTGCATCAGGAGAGGGTCAGGCTGGGCATTAGGAAAAGGTTCTGAACCAAAGGGTGGCTGGGCACTGGAACAGGCTTCCCAGGGAAGTGGTCATGTCACCAAGCCTGCCAGAGTTTAAGTGTTTGGACAACACTCTCAGAAATATTGTTTGAATTTTGATAGGTCCTGTGTGGAGCCAAGAGCTGAACTCAATGATCCTTGTGGGTCCCTCAGGAGATTCTATGGTTTTATGATATAGCATGCACTGACAATTTCTATGCATATGTCCAGACCTAGTGTGGAAAAGCAGAGTGTGAGATTTTTCTCAATATTATAATGCAGCTCTGTAATTCTGAATCTAGGCCACTGCTGCTGTGTCAATATCAATTACAAATATAGTACTGTGTTTATTCAATGCAACCTATAAGGAAAAACTCAAATATATATTTTACCTGACTAAAATAAGTTTATATTTTTTTCAGAAAAAAAAAACAACAATAACAACAAAAAAACCAACAAAAAACAGGGTTTAGCCAAAACAATGGAAAATTGTTCTGCAAGGTGACACACTTTTTACTACGGAAGAAGTATTTGGATCCAATATTTGTTCGGATCTAATAATTGTTTCTATCCATACATATATATGAAATATAAACTGTTATAGTATTTAAAACTTTCATCTACTCATTTTCTTCTTATCCAAATTGTAAACAGAATATAATTATTCTTATGCTAAAAGATGCAAAAATCGGGAATTTTTCAGTTATGACTAGCAGAATGTAGCACAGATATGCGCGTCAAAAGATAGATATTTAATTCAAAAAATGGAAAAAAAAAAAAAAAAAAAAAAGTTTGATTTTTATAGGTCTGCTCTTTCAGTCTGTAAAATAAAACACATGGCATCAGAATCCGTACAATACACACTTTAATCTCTGCTTTCATATGTTTATTCACTCTGCAATGCTCTTCATCTTAGCAGACCAACTTAATTATATTCAGAATAGACAACATGTATTAACTGGCTGGCCTGATCAAGTGTCAAAGACATGACATTTATTTGTACAGAGTAAAATTCATGCTGAAATAACTGGTAACATATACTGTGATTTTTTTTTTTAAATCTAGAATTCATAGCTAACATTAAGAACACAATTTACTTGCAGACTGTTTTTAATTAAATCAAAGGTTTGATTCAAAACAAGAGATAAAGAATTTTGAAATGCTTGAAGTTACGACAGAATGTAAAAAATGATCATTGAATTGTGTGAAGATGTACAACACCCCTGATAATGTTCTCTTAGTAGATAGCATGATTTAAAGTCTTCATTATAGTTTCCTGTTAGATGTCAAAATTAAGTTGTTTAAATCCTAGCAGTCTTACGTGGATAAATATCATTTCTTACCTTATCTATGTATTCAATTTTCATTGCCTTCTACCAAAGCAAGTAATATTCCATATCTGAACCTCTTGCTCTTGCATGTCTCATAACTGTACTGTCAGTACAAGATGATAGTCTTTTGCTTTTTCTTTTGCTTCTGATCATTCTGTTATACTGTTTCATAATAAATTTCCACACCTCTCTCCTTCCAAGTTCTCCACACCTATTGTTTAATATTCTTTGTTTAAATTATCCTTTAAAAGCAGTCATCACTGTAAGAGACTTATCCTGTGTCTGATGAGCACACTCACAAAACACTGAAGTGCTTGTCTGCTTCCTTTTAAGGAATTATTTCTTACTTATTATCTTTTATTTAAAGACCAAACTTAGAAAATGGAAGCTGAGTTGTTCACAGGGTGCTGTTTTTTCTTTTATATCTTTTGTGATATCCCAATCTTCATCTCTCTTTCTCTACCAACAATCTTAAAGCACAGTCAGTCTTATCTGAAAGTATACCTTAACTGTGTTATCCATATTTATCTCTCTGATTTTTTGTTGTTGTTGTTGGAGGTGGCAGGTTTTTTTTTGTGTGTGCGTGTGTAGTCTACACATTTGCAAAGCTCTTCTGCCCACCTACCAGGTGGTTGCCCTCTTCCATTCAGGATCCATCAGCTTTACTCATTTGTCTCTTCTGTTCTTCACATAGTTCTGCAACTCCTTTTTGTATTTAAGTTCTTTGATCTCCCTTCTGTCTTTGGCAGCCAGGAGCAAAAGGTCATTTTCATGATGACCATAAGTCAGGGAAAATTGTGATATCCTGTGATAGATGTCATAGGGATGTAAACGTTGCTCTGTTTCATGATCCTCACACTACCTCTAATCTGCCCTTTCCATTTCTTAAAAATATATACAATCTTTCTTTCTAAAATATCTCAACACGTGTATCAGTTTAATTGTTCCGTCATGCCTTATACCAAGGTCTTTCAGCCCATCTACAAAATGAAGGAAAGGACGTTCCTATTGGATATAATGACTGTCTTTTACTTTTCACTATGTTTGAAATTAACATTTTTATCTGCTTATATCATACCTTGGTCCTCTTCCATTCATACTTTTCCATGTACCTTAAAGCCTCCTTTCTACTTTTTCTACTAATGTTTAGTGGACTTACTTACTTCCACATCAGCACAAGCATTCAAATCCTTCCTTTAGTGCATTGGATTTAGGCCCTTCCTGCTCTGTACTTTTTTCTCTGCCTTCCTCAAATGCCTAGCAGTTTGTATATTTTCTCTACAGTGCTTTCAGAAAAGAGTTGACTTTTAAACTAAAGACACTCATTGGTGTCTATTCCCACCAGACTACTATAAACCCCTGGTACTTTCTGAGTTTGTTTCCTCCTGAGCTAGGTGTGGAAGGTGCACATACAAGTAGCAGCTCTAAAACCACAGCACATCACAGTAGAAGTATGCTGCATCTGCAGAGCAGTTTGCAGTGAGGTAGGGATCCACACCAGCTGTAAGGCATTAGAGCTGCCGCTGTTTCAGAATTTGTCTTCTGTTAATGTAGAGTTCTATTTACCTCAATACTCTGTACCTTAAAGAATCTTTTTTATTTCCATCTATCTCCTGAAGAGCAGCTCTTACAATGAGCTTTCCACCAGCTAAGATAGAATGACATCTAGCTCCTGCGCCACAGGGCTCCTTTCCAGGAGGTCAGCCCCTAACCTCTGCAGTTATTAGTGCATGCAGTTATTCCTCCCCAGATGTAGGACTCTTTTTGTCTGTTTGTGGTTTAGCTTTTTTTGTTTGTTTGTTTTGTAATTTCTATTTTCAACAATTATTCTCTTGTGACATATAATGCTTATATCTTATTCCTTGTTTTCAGAATGTTTCCCTTAATCTAGAGAAATTCCAGACATGCCTAAATGTGTTTTATAAAAAGCACATAAATCTTGTGTTTATGAAGTATACAAAGTAAAGGCAACATTGTAGTGCCTCTGTGAAAATCAGTTCTTTTGATTTCCAAGAAATTTAGGATTTCTTATGGTAATTAAATTGCCATTTCATTTCAATTTATTTTTAAAAGCATTTGCTTTCAGAAATGAGGTATTTGAATGTTTATTTTCTGCAAAACTTTTTGGAAATTGTGCCAAAAGGTAGACACTGGAAAGTCTTCAATAGAAGCTTGTTTTAAGAATTTATTTATCTATTATTTATATCACTAAGGATATGAGAAGAGGAAGCTATACTCCCTTGCAAATAATTGGATAAAATAGATTGCCTTGCCTTTGAATAAGCTATAACAAAGTACCAGAATTACCTTTTAAATCATTTCCTAGTGTTGGCTGGGAACATTTTAACTAACTCAGTGGAGTCAGTATGGAACACCAAACAAAAAGAAGCTATCACCGTATACCTGTTATCACTGCATTTGAAGAGCTTTAAGGAGGTACTTTTCCTCCAGAGACTAACTTGTTATCTCTGTTATAGCCATCATTTATGAAAAATGTTCATAAAGATTTTAGTGCTTTGTGCCTGTCTCGGCTGTGAAAGCTGGAAGAAGGACTACTGATTCTGCCCCTTGTGTGAGCATACTTCTTTTAACAAGAAACATGAGGTCTATGAAATAGCAGGATTGCTTATGTTCACATGGACTCCATCCTGAGGAGCAGAAGGCTTAAAATGGCAGATAGTCAAAATAAAATCTGAACGTCACTTGAAAGAAGCATCCATGACATGTTTGATAAATACACTAGAATGAATATTTTTTACCATTAAAATTTATTTTAAATATGTATTTTACATTCTACAACAGAAAACTGTTAACCATTTTCTACAACTAAAAACAAAAATGTATTAAATTCAATAGTGTCACCAATCTTTGAGAAATTTTAAAAAGATGTATCATAAATCTACCACCCTCTAAGTCATTCAACAGATGAAGATTATATTTTTCCAAGAAAACATAGGATTTTCCACTACTCTTAGGCACTGTGTTATATTGATTTGTTCATAACTCCTTGACAGGAAATAGCCTTGTGTTCCTATTTTCTAAACATTCCTACCACTGCTTTGGGATGAAAGTCTGTTTTCAACAACTCAAATGAAATACATACAGGATTATGTCCCCTGTATGTAATTAACTTTCCTTTTAAAGATATTTCAATATTGTCTCTTATTCCTCATGCAATCTCTCAGATGCCTTTTAAACAAGAGATCAGTTGATTTAAAGTAACTGCCTCCTTGCTCATGCAGCCAAAGAGGGGTTATCTCTCAGATGTGACAAACATCTGGGCAACTGAACTAGACATAAAAACGAGAAAGGACATTTGGAATTTCATCATAGAATGAATTAAAAATCCTCCCTGGGATTGAAATCCTGCCATATTTAATACCCCTCACACATATAAGTGCTGCCAAACCTGCAGGGGAATCAGATTATTTGGATTCAAATAATAGATTTCTGTTCTCAATGATATTTTGATACCGTCTTCTCTCTTATTATCTATGCTTATTCTAAGCATTCTGTGCAATGATTTCCTCATTTCAAGAGAACTAATAGTGGAATCTGCCTTCATGATTCTCTGACCCTTTGTTCTTTTTCTCCTATCCATTTTTCCTGTAGTTCTTCCACTTGAAATGTCAAAAGTACCCAGAGCACAAGCAAAAATTTATCCAGGACTCTCAGCTTCCTGGCAGTCACAAAGAGGACACAATATCAAAGTCATGTCTGGAAATAAATTCATACAGATTTCATTTTTGGTTTCATGGAAAATTTAATCTGTGGAAAATACATGAACAGAGATTCCACTGTAAAGATCGGTTGTTGAAAGAATTATATTTCATTACCATTTTCTT
>VXAV01008645.1:0-20846 GCA_013399715.1 Alectura lathami
TATCAGAGTATGATGCGGTCCATTTTTAAAAAAAACAACAAAAAAACCCCACAGGACTGAGCCATTAAAGACAAGTGAAAATGGGAGCCCGAAAAAATTCCAAGCGCATTCTGTGACATTGAAAGAAAACAGAATTTTCTGTTGTGATAAAATGTACTCAAGGATACTGTGTACCACCGTATTTTGAAAGAACAGGTATATTGGAAATTATATTACAGTTGTTTTATAAACTTAATCTCTTTATTGTTCTGAAACCATCTCTCTGGATAATAAAACCTCCTCTTAGTACAGATATCTAACTTAGTGAATGTTGGAGAGTGAACCTTACAATGTATTGGCAAAGGATTTAGCTTTAACTGTCCCTGACTAGCTCTCATGTTACGAGCATTTTGCTCGTAGCAATTTAAAATTGCTAAGAAACATTTCCTTCTCCAGCAGTGGTGCAAAGCATCGCAAAATGCAATAGCAGTACTTCAGTTTTTTCATGCATGGGTTTAATTATATATATCCATACATCTCCACATGCACATGTATTTATGTAAAAATATAATTCATTTAGAAAGCTGGAACAAGTACCAGGAAAACACTTTTGTCCAGGTTGTTTATATGTAGTTTAAGATGAATGAAGAATCAGAAACCTTCTGAAATGTATGCTACTTTTAGCACAGTGTGGTACAAAATAGGGTGGCCAAAGAATCTAAAAATAGACTGGTCTGGTGGTCTGGTGTTTTCCTTCACTTTTTAAAGCGTAATGCTTCCTGATGGTTTTTTTTTTTTTTTTTCCTTTTCTTTATTTTAAAGTGTCTTTGAAATTATTTTAGACCTGTTGTGCAGAGATCTGTTTTCATAAGATGCCTGTAACCAGCAGCTGATGAAATCCTTATTAGGATGATGTCACCAGCCATCATTAGAGATGTCTTTTGGACATTGTGAGGTTATTTTGATGAGTCTGGTAGATAAGGAGATGCAGAGAATGGAGGAACAGCAGGAACCCCATCCTTCCAGCAGGACCTGAACTCCTTTCCTGCTTATTAGCTGTGAAATCCGCTTGCTTCACACTCCTGTTTTCCTTTCACATGCTGCTGATCTTTGAAGACATTTCTCCCCAGTGCTGGAGGTGCCCACTGACAACTTAGTCTCTTTAAAATAAAACGTCTTTGCAGGCAGTTTCTATGCTAGAGTGGAAACTTTCACTGGATTCATGACGAACTCATTTTCAGAAATAAACACATTTTCCTTCCTTGAGTCTTTTTACATAAATATCTTGATTTATTTTGGTTGTCAGAAATCTATACATTCAGAGGTCTGGAAATATGCCCAAATATTTACAGATGGCAACAGGAGTTGGGAGTAATGTGCTGATAAATAGTCATCTTCACAGCAATTAGTCCAGTATCCAGAAAGAGCAGAACCTAAAAAAGGGTTTGCTAGACATAAGCAACAAGAGACATACAGCCTATTTCAGTGGAGACAGCTCTATTATAATGTTGAATTTGCATTCTCCACCGTATTACCAAAAGTCTGTATTGCTGGAGAGAAGCATTGCCTAAACCAGCTTCCATTACTTCTGGAAGACTTTATACCCTCTGGACTAGACCAGCTCGGGGGTTGAGGAGAGCTTCACATTTCATGTCTCACCTCCTCTGTCAGGAACTTCTGCAATGATAAAATAGACGCTGTGCATAGAAACTGCTTATCTCAACAACTGAACAAGACTGTGTCTGCATACGTTGCAGCTTCTCCACAAGAAACAAACAGGATTACTCTAAAGAGACTACATCTGTTTCTGTCAATAAAAAATAATAGCGTCAGCAAGATTCCATAATCCAAAGCAGACCTCTTTCCTCACCTCTTAGAAGTCATCAGCTGTAGGAAGCAGCAGCTTCTGGATCATTCCCTGTGGAACTCGGGTCATGACGGCACTGATGTTTCATCAGATGAAAGACTCGTCTGCCACAAATGGGACGAATCTCCTCTTGTACCAGTCCTTTGCCTAGGACTAGAGTTCACATACATGACTGGCTGGCAAACCAGATCAGAGCACATGCACGAATTGAAACGAAACTTTTGGGCAGAAGGAAATAGAAGGAAAAGTTAATTCTCAGATCTTCTCCCTGAGTTGATTCACGGGTTTGCACTGTCATTGCTGCTGGTAAAGGAAGGGAACATAAAATCGGTTCTTTTGACAGCAGCCTGCATTTAGGTCAGCATAAGGCAGGTATAAACCACTGGCCCAAACCCAGTCTGCACTGTTTGAAAGTTTTTCAGGAGTAGAAGAAACACAGCTCTCCACAGCTTTTGGTTTTCTATTTTCAGTGTCTGACTTAGATTGAAATGGTGAATGAAAAGTTGTTCTGTCATCTGTTGTAAAAACAAAGAGTATGTGGTACAGAATTCATGCAACATACTGACATTCTTCACAGCTTCAGATCTCCTAAGGACTTCTAATATGCTCTGAGGCTGTAGCTGTATTCTGATCTGATCATCATATATCCATGAAAGCTGTGAAATGCCACAAAGAAGTTAATTGCTCCTTGGTTTGTAAGGGCAGCTTTCTAGGGCTTGTCCCTTTACCTCACTGGAGATGAAATTATGGTGTATCCTGACTGCTGTAACCTGAGTGAGTCCTGAGGACATACTACATCCTTCTGGAAGTTGCAATGGGCAGTGGCAAAACAGCCTTCCTAAAATCAGATTAATTCGTCAGGAGGAGGAAAGAGCTTGGGATGTGGAGATGAGTGGTTATTGATGTCGGCATACATTGCTGCTTATCTGAAGGCTAACAAGTCTCTTGTTGCATGTTAGCCATAATTCCATCAGCATCCCAATAGGTCATATGTTATTCTGCTCCTTCTACTTCCTTCCATATATCCTTTTGTTCCTTTTCCTTTGAGAAAGTCCATTTCAAGTTAGTCTAATCTTTTTGACCTCCCATGTGCATGGACCATCACCTGAGATTGTCTCTTATCAGTACTCAGTTCTTCACAGAGAAGACTGTACTGTGCCTTCCCCTCATCTATTTGTACACTAAACATCCCAGTAACTATGTAAACATTGAGTTTTCTTAACTGATTTCAGAGCAGCTACAATCTGTCACAACAGGATCTTGATAAGGCTGAAGCTTGTCTGCATGAACTGTGTTGTGGCAGAAATTTCTTGACTGTGATGAATTTGTAGCGTGAATCAGTTGTTAGCATTATGAAACTGTTTTGTAATATGGTGGCCAATGTACATGCTGGAAAAAGAAACCACATCAAAGCTAGCTTGAAATGCAGGAAAACACATTTCGTCTGGATGGACTGGCTTAAGCTCTTGTTAGAGTTCAATACTCTCTGACCAAGTTCTTTTGGATGCTCCAGATGTTGAGGGCTCAATGTTTACTGCCATTCTTACTTAACTATCCGGCATTACATGGAGTATTGGTTTAGCTGTGCCCTACCACAATGTAGGCAATTCGTACTTGTGTTGTGACATAGCAGAGTTGAATGGCAGTAGAAATGTGACTGCCACCACTGGCCTCTGTACCACGCTCACCATCACAACAGGCACCACAAGCCACCAAAAGGGAATGCGTGGGATGAAACCAGCTCACATGTGTTGGCCTCTGCAGAGTTCATTTTGTTCATTGCTTAGTTCGGGTACTCCATGCTGGGCTGAGCACTTCATAGCTGCCCCCAGCCCTTGCAGGTGTCAGTGATTTTGGAAGACATTTGCACTTGTGACCAGCTCAGGGACAAACAGCTGTTCTACCCACTCACCTGAGGCAGCTGTTTGTCTAGAGCAAAGCCACACTCCAGTCCCATTTTTGCTGAAGTAAGTTCAGCCTTCTTCACAGCAGCTGTGGTCAGTCACTCCATATGCTCTTCCCAAAGCCTCAGGAGCACAGCCTGTGCCTGTCTTCTCAGAGGGGTCACAGCTCTCAAGTTGTCAGTGCCAAAAATGAGCTTACACTCTCCAAAAGTTTAGATGGAAAAATCTGTCTGACCCAAAAATCAATTATAAAGCTAGCCCTGCATCTCTTGTACATCCAGTATTTCCACTGAAACCAGTATCTTTGTGTGTGCAAGGAATGAGTAACTGAGTTTCCATTCTTATCAAAGAGAAACACTTTACAGAAAACAGTAAGAATTCCTCCAGACAACTCAAGTGCATTACAGTCATGCATCATATCAGAGAGCCTCTAAAATAAGGTTTGGTGTGGGAATAAAAGATGCACCTAGCGATGGAACAAAAAGTGATCACACACTTCTCCACACGGCATGCATCACTAAATCACTGGGAGGGATTTCAGCTTTAAGATGTCTGTGTAAAAGTTTTTCAAAAATACCTGGTCATTTATCTCAGTAATTCCAGTCTTAACCAAGCTATCCAAAAGCAAAACTTCACCTAAAGGTATCAAAAAATTATTTGTTTAGTTAAACTGAAATGATGGAAGATTAAGTTATGGCAAATAACTATGTCAAATGAGGGTTAGGTTGCTCTCTTAATCAAATAACTTTGCCAAATATTTACTAAAATAGGACAGACTCTTGTAAAAGTATAAATAGTTTGTTACTTATTTAAATAAAAGATCCTTACAAACCTTATTTGGTATGATTCTTTGATAGTGTTTATGGGGGGGTTTAATAGCAGGATTTCCATTGTGATTTTCACTAGTAGAAAGAACTAACTTTCTTTTCTGGCAAAGTAGTTTTTCCCTATAAAATTTTGATAGAAAGCATACTACTTAGTAAATTATGAGAGATGTTATAAACACTCCACACATGAATTTTACCACTAAATAGATATTTAATTAAGAAGGATGGAGCTGTTTGTGGGATTTGACTAGATATTCTGGTTCTGTGCAATAACTAGTAATTGGCAAGTTCTGACTCCCTGATAAGAAAGTACTTGGAAACCCAGGGGGGAGTGGGGATGTTCTGGAAGAGAAGGCTTGCAGCCTTTTACCCAGATGTGTTCTCTGTGTGTGCAAAACAGAATATATCCAGAACAGAAAATATATCATCTAAAAAGGTGGTATTAGAGAATATGCATAAGATAAAGCCATGTGAATAGTAAGAGTAAGTTGTCAAGAAAATGTGCTTTCAATCTCCCTGATCTGGCAGAGATGGGATTTCCTGTATTCATGGCTTGCTCTGTCATGTTGTGTACAGTATCACACACATTTTGTCTCCGCTAAGAACATGTTATTGGAAACAGATAGAATATATCAAACCTTGAGTTCTAGCGGAATTTGGGAAAGGAATTAAATCAGTCAACATGGTCATAAGAAAAACAGTATTATTATTGCAGTTAGTAAAGGCAAGAGAAGTTTGAGGACTGATAAATCTATTTTGCCACTCACTTCTAAAAGGTGCTGAGGCAGTCCTTGACTTGTGTACCAGGCCAGTAGTGCCATTAATGTTACATTACCAAGAAAACTTGTTCAAATGTTAAAAATACTGATTTCTTAAAAATAAGGTGACAGTGACTTCAAAAGACCAAGACCAGAGTGTCTTTTGTGACCTAATAGATTAGAAAGTCATGATTTTTCAAGTGTCTTTAATAAAAAGATAAATAAAGTGCTAAAAAGAGTTAGAAAATAAAATTATTTACTTTCTTATAACATAGAAATGCTGCATAAGGCCTTTCCACATAAGCCATTCTACATAAGCACTTCTGAAGTGAATAGTGAAGTACAATTACAATGTAGACACTTCTTAATATGTGGGGAAAAAGCAAAAACATATGATTAGGTCTCCGTGTAGTGGATGTGCACACAATATATCCAGTTTAATTAGAAATTAGATAGGGAAGTGGTAAACGTAACTAAGTATTAGAAGTTGGGGTTCAGAGAGCATCCCTGATTAAAAGGAAGACAATGCTTGTCCACAAGAAGGGTAACCTGAATCTTCTGCTTGGCAGTCTTCTTTTGTCTGTCGTATCTTAAAATTTAGCAACTGTAAGACCAGGGTGCATCTTAGATGCATGGAAGGTTAATTTTGATAGGAAATTTCACATAAAAAGGTTGGTTTGTGTTAGAGAGAGGTTAAAACAGAAACTCAGCAGTATTTTCAGACAGTCTGTGTATGAAACGCAGTTTGGCCTGAAAACTTGAAGGCTGAACTGTCTGGCTGCAGACTTGAAAATAGTACTGTGTCTGTGTAAGTTTTGCTCCTATTTTTAGGATTCTGATTGTGTAATCTGTAATCATGATGGTGAGAATTTATGTGGGTCATTTCTTTGGTTCTAGTGGGAGTGCTTATTGTAACAAGAATATACCAACAATATTAACTACTACTGTCTAGTTTTCTTATTTTTGTCCAACTTTGCTCAAAGCTTCAATTGAAAGTAGGTGCGCACTATGATTGTACTGCGATGTTGTTCTCAAGTACGCATCCATGTGTTTCTCTTTTGGTGAGAAAATGGAAGGATTTGGTTACAGGCCTCTACAGTAAGCACTAGAACTAGAAGAAGTGACTTAGTCCAAGAAAGGATCTAGCTGTGCGTTCTCCAGGCTAGGTCAGAAAACCGGCCTGAACGCCAGCTGCCAGCCACCAGAAGCTAGAACTGTGAACAAAAATGCTGGCTACCCTTTATTTTACAAAGGCTCCATTCCTAAAGTTCTGCCTGCCAGCACATCATAGGGCATGATAAGATATAAGATTATTTTCAGTTAAAGACCAAAAACATATTTGGTACAGCCAGAGAAGTACCCTGCATTCGTCAAAATTCTTGCAATCACCCAAATGAGGCTAGCTAGGAGTTACACTGCCATCTAATTCTGAGCATAATCTCTCATAATATTGTTCTAAAACTCTGGAAGCATTCCAGCTGTGTGATCAGATTAGTTGAGTCCAAATGATACCTAAGTAAGTGATGCAATGAAGAGATTAACCATAGATGAAGCAACTGAAAACATGTCAGGCAACTGAAATAAGACCGGTACAAATGGAAACAAACGTAAGGGGTACAAAAACATAGCAACAGTCACTGTTGCTGGCTACAATAAGCTTGCATTAACTGGAAATAGAACTAAGTAACGTAAGAGTTTGGAGGATGAAAGATAAAGACACTTTCAGAATTTTCTGTTGTAAACCATGCCTTTTATGGAGGAATACAGCAGAAAGTGGTGCAGTTCAAAAGAGCAACAGTCAAAGATGGGAGTAGATAACTCGGTGAATGAAATGCATTCCATGCTTAAAATAAAAGACTCTACCTGGACTCTTCCTTGAAAGAAAATTCAAACCATTAGAAGTTTGTGCTTAACACAGAAAATACTGCCGATGCACGCAGTGGGCACAGCAGAGATCCTGTCTGGTGAGTGCAGAGCAATGACTAATGGTTTAATGGCAGCCTCTAGCCAGTGACACTGTTTACATGAAAGACAATTCCAGCGCTAAGGCAGTGTGAAATACAATGGAAAAGTGAAGTGTCTTTTTAGTAGGAGAAAGAGGAGGCAAGCAATAGAAGCAAAGTTAAAGTATTTGAAAAATTAGGAGAAAAAAAATGAAAACAGACAACAGGAAAGAGAGTGAACAGCCAGATTGCGCAATTCTGCAAATGTGTGTCAAGGGCTTGGGAGTCTGCCAGTAGCATGGCTCTACTTTAGCAGATTTTGAAGCATGAGTATGCTTTATACCTGTCAGTATTTCAAAGAGTTCATGTTGTGCATGTGGGAACCCAGCTGCACACGGTTGTCGTACCTCAGGCTTCCGTCTTTCTGCTCGCAGGTTTCATAGCATGCGCTTGGGTGGGTTCCTGCTGTCTTCTGTTACAGTTGTGTACATGTTGCTGGTGGTCCCCTTGTGGGCTTCAAACTCAGGTGTCTCTTCTACCCTTTAGCAGGTGTGGTAGAACAGGTCAAAGGTGGTTTTGTGTGTGGGGATGTACAGATGCGCAAAAACTAAAACCTCCTTACTGAATAGAAAGCAAGGTCTCCTAACTAATGCAGGGAGAAATGTATTGTTGTTTAACTGAAGGGTGTGCTGAGTGAGAGAACATGTTGGATGGGAGAACGAACGGCTGGGATTCATTTGATTGTAACACTCCAAATGCCAGACCATAGCGTCAGAATTTCTGCAAAGCCAAGAGATTCTCAAGAGAATGTCCTCATCTGCTGACTTGAATGAAATAGTGGGAAGAATAGCATCAGCCAAATGACTTTAATCTAGTTTACTCCAGCAAATACTCAGGCAAATTCCAGGATATTCGCTATAAATACACTGTTTGGACAGTATCGATTTGTCTTCTATTAGTACTCTGAGCACCAAGTTCCACAGGAGATGATGCAAATATGTGATAGGTATGCAATGTATTTTGACAAAAAAATTGCAGAAACACACAAAAGCAGTGTGACAAAAACCTGCATGGTATATATGGAATTCAGAAAATACAAATACTAATAAAAAAAAAAGGTAGAAAACATAGCTGTAGGGCAAGTGCAGAGATGGAACAGCCTGAAACAAAGAAAAATAGAGCAACTCGAGGCGTGTCAGCACCCTACAATGGAGATGTTCCTCACATATTCACTTGTATGTGGATATCCTTACTTTATTATCTGGGTAAAACTGCTTTTCTGTCTTTTTGAAGGCAAAGATTGTTGGGAAAATGAGCTGCTTTTAAACTACCTTGGCAACGTTGTTATGTTCCCCCAAAGATGAGCATTTAATCTGATATTTCTGGTTTGACCTTTAGCACCCACACTGTTGCAGTTGTAGTACCCAATCTATGTTTGAAAGAAGATAAGCAGGACTCTAGATATATGTTCTCTAGAGTTTTGATGTGCCCTTTCCAATGGCTGTGCATTACTCACTGTTTTTCATTAAATTAACATGAAAGCATAGTTTGGTACTTCTGCTTTTCTAGCAAAGACAGAACAAAACCCTGGCTCTCCCATGCTCTAGTCCCTTCAGCCCATTTGTGCTCTCCTTGTAGTTCCCTAACCCTTTGGCTGTGCAGCTGGATGCAGATTGCCTCACTGCAGAGACAGAACAGAGTTTCTAAAACAGCGTGGCACTAAGGAGGGTGCTTTCTTTCAGTGGTTCGTTTGCAGCAGGGCACAGGAAGAAGCTTTGCCAACGTGAAGGAGAGGATGGCAGGGGGAATGCTCCTCAACAGGAGGGGTTCTCGTAGTTCAGATTTGCTTTGGAGTAAAACTTTATTGTTGCTTCCTTCAGGCGTTGCATCTCATGTGTTTGAAGTCTGTAGGCTACTAGAAGGTAAACGTGTTGAAGCTGTGATTGTTCATACCATGTATTAATTTTTTAGGTGACCCTAGAGCTAATTTCAGGAAACTCGGTAAAAGCTGTGTGCTGTATTTTGGTCTATGACATTTCTCTTTAGGACAGAGAGTTTATCTTTCAGTTCCTACTTCAGTTTTGTTTCAAGTTAAAGCTTAAATACAGTCAGGGAGCACAAATAGCTCAGTCATGTCTCTTCTGTGAAGAGTCTTGGAGCAAAGTAATTAGCAGATTGGTCACGCCAGCTTGCCAGGAGGTTGTTGGCTTGTATGTGAAGTACCAATTGCAAAGGGAGCTTCTGAATTATGAAACTGTGCACAGTTATAGGGATATATTAGTAGCAGCAACAGCAGAAGGCATAAGTGAGTCAGTTTTGGAGTTGTGTTGCCCCACAAAGCCAGGAGCTGATAGCAACAATGCAGTCTTTCAGCTTTGTACTTTTGATTGAAAATGTTGTCAGGCATTACTTTGTGATGGCTGGGTTGCCACGTGCACTGAGATGTGCAAACCTGTGTGTCTTGTTCAAAGAGATGTTTTCAACAGGAAAATCTTTGTTGTTTATGGCTCCTCTTTATCATCTAAGAGGATGAGGAAATGGCTTGCTTATGGGCGACTGTATCTAGCCCATGAAACCTGGCATGGACTGCAGCTTCTGTGCACTGAGCCTGGAGATGAGACAGTGCAGTGCGGGGCTTGGACAGGGGTCCTGGCTTTGTACGCCTCTGAGGTCTCTCTGGCTGCGTGTGGCACCTTCAGAGACACGGGGCTGCTGTGAGGAAGGTGCATGTGTTATGCATGTCACACGGGGGGGAAGTAGCATCATCACTGGGGGAAACTGAGGCTGTTGGTCCCATGGTGGCTGCTAGCACCTGGAAGTGGACAAAAGCTTGCAAGCTGAGATCTTAGTTTTTAATATCTTAATTATTATTATTATTATTTGCTTTAGATTTATAAACACAGAGTATTAAAAAAAAATACTTGATCTCTCTGATTTTGTTTTTGGTTGATGTTTTATTTGTTGTTTTGTTTGTTTCCCTACATAAAAACACCCACAGTTCTCTCTGTTGTATAGCCATTGACAGGAACAGAAGTCAGTATGGCCAAGTACTTCCCTCTGTCTCCACTCTGTCCACAGGTTGTTGGATAAATTTTGATTTAACCTGCAGATTGAGGAGTGATACTGAGGGAGTTTTATTTTTGTTTCTTTTTATTTGGTATATCAAAGAAATAAATAGAATTTGTGAACCCAGAAAATCTATTTGATTCCAACTCCAGAAGCACAAGAGTCTAGAGAAGTTAAAATCTCCCACCTTGACTTTCTCTGTGAGGCAGTAGGTATAAATCCACTTTGAATTTCAATATTTTTAATGTTGATATTGAAAAAAAATAAATGTTTACAACTTGACCTTTTAAATACATAAATAAAGGTTCAGTGTGTGTATAACTCTGGATTCAAACTATACTTTCTAACTTCGAAGTGTCAAAATTGAGTGCATCTGAGTTGGTTTTGTTTTGGGAGAGGGCTTGATTGTGGTTATTGATTTTTGGTCATGGCATTTTTCAAAAATAGCTATTCCCTATGAGTAATTTTTTATAAATCAGGCTTTTCTTTTCTTTTTTTCCTCCTGAAATGAATATTTCCTGTACAAACTTCAGGCAAATCTTATCATTTCCACATTTTAGAGTAGAGACTTGAGTTGTCCCCAATCTTATCAAATATCTGTTTCACAGAATACATACACAATGCTATAAAATGAAATTGACTCAAGTAGTGCCCCCCCTCGAAAAAATAAAAATAAAAAATCCTTGATTAAGCAATAAGTAATCAATGCTGAGGAAGATCAGCCCTGCAGTTATTCAGGCAGCTATTCACTGGGAATCCCAGTATAATACAAACAGATTTGGGTTTAAAGCCAGACATAAAACAGCTGTGTTGCTGGAAATTTGGGAGACCTTATTCTAAATATTTTAAGCCAAAAGAAATGTTTTAAAAAATCTGCTGTGCTTCAAAATGGTCTCATTTGGGTAATCCCATTATCTTCAGGAGAATGAGGACTATTTAACTGTTGCTAGATCTTGTCCATAACCAGAGATGTATTTACATTCCCTAATTTAGGGGGAAAAAAAGAAGACAATCCTGAATTCTGGAGAATACAGTTGAAATTACTTGTGTCCTTTACAAAACCTATTTATTAAAATATAGAGAAAAGTAGATCTATCAAAAACCTGGGAGGATTTCATTTCTAACTTTAGCACAACCAACAGATCTAGTTATTTCGTATTTATCCCCCCACTTAGCTCTGACAGGAGCTAAGCCAGTGAGGGTCCTGAGGTGGTGACTCCTGTGCTGTTAGCAGGGAGCAGCAGAGGGGCAGATGTGAGCTGCGGGATTCCTGTGCTTGCCTCTCTCCTCCAGCCAGCGGGCAGCCCCTCTGCGAAGAAGGGGAATGTGGGGCTGCTGATTGCTAATCGTCTGCTCCCTGCCAGTGCCACAGAGCTGCTGTGTGTGCCAGCAAGCTGCTGGGTTCCAGAGAGGTGAAACGCTCAGACTGTGAAGAAACGATGGCACCTTGATCCTGCTACAGACTTCTCAGTTGTGAAGAGCTGTTTTGGCTTCTGGTTCTCAGGGGCAGACATGAGCACTGAGAATCTCTAGATGTTCATGGTTTGGTGCAGCAGTTCACTGCAATTCCTTCAGGGGCAAGGGATTTGCAAGTATTTGTCATATCTGAATTTAGGGTGTTGAATCCTCTTGCAGCATCGGTCTTTGCTTAACGTGCTGTTAAGTCTGTTTCCACACTGTTCCTCGGTGTTGGGAGGAAGCAGGTATCGCCGTCAGGCCAGTGGGCCTGTCCTGACCTGGGACTATGGATCCAAGCAGGAGCAGTCCTGCAGTGACTTCTCCTGTTGGTTGGAAACTTTTGGGTATTTGGTGCCGGCCCCTGAGCACCAAACACCTCTCTGTAGCTGGGCACTCCCAAACACAAACTCACTCTCCTTTCATTGCTCACAGCAGTTAGCTGGTTAGAAACAAAGCAGCATGAAAATGTTTGAGGCAGGAGTTAGAAGAAGGGGAGGAATAGGGCAGGTGGGATGGGAGCTCTTAAGAAAGGGAGTTGATGCTGACCCTGGTGCAGTTGTCTCAATATGTCACTGTGTGAAACATAGATAAATGCATATGCTATAGCTGCTTCAAGACTCAGAGGTTTATGCCTGTAGAAGTGGAGGTCAGGTCCAGCTGACTGATTGCCTGTGTGGGGAAAGTTTTGGTTTATTTTTCTTTCAGAGAAAGACCATGATAAAATGGTATCATTATTTTAATAAAATAAAATCAGGATGATAAACGTTATTCCACACAAATAATAATAATAAAAAATAATAATGTAATGAAAGAAGGAGAATGAGGCAATGCAGAGCTGTTACGGTCAGGTTGATTCTTACATAAAGCTCTTGTCCTGGATACAATGGAACACTAACACCGAAGTAGCAGTTCATGCAAGTTAGGGCTGGTCCTTCTTTATGATTCTTCCATTGCAGTTGAAAAACTGTGTGTTTATTTAAATGAGTAGACTGAAATTGATAAGAGTGATGTGACAGGCATTTATTTCTGCTGCACTCTGGTCCTTGGCAGAAGACATTTGTCTCTTCTCAACCACACTGGGTTGGAGTCCTGCTTTTGGATGTTCTGCTGCAGCCCAGGAGCCCACAGATGAACTGACCACAGTGACCACTCGCTCGTATTCACAACACGGTGTGCTGATCTGCTCTAAAACAGAGCACCATTCTGCAGACCCGGCAGTGGGCTTGCTTCAACGCCTGCCTTGTTTTCTTTTCCTGCACTCCTTACTGGAGTAATTGCTGTACAAACTCCAAGGCTCGGAGAGCTGCTCCACATTCCAGTGTCACAGGAAGCAAAACCCGAGCTTGCCAAGTGCAGCCGCTCGGCAACACAAATTCCTGTGCCGGGCAGTGGGAGGTTACGTAACGGGAGCACACCGGGGCTGGTGGCAATCGGTAGAGAGAAAGAGGAACGAGCGAGTGTGATACAGTGGGAAGAAGCTCGAGTGGCATGGACAAACGGAGACTGAAAGATGGCAGTAATCTGTGTTCGATATGAAGTTAAAGCAATTAAATACTCGCTTGAACAACAACCCTGAGGTTGGTTATAAAAGGTACAAATGAAGTAAACTTCACACTTCTCTTCTAAGAGTGACAGACATCTCAAGGCAGCTGTATTCCGTTTTGGAGACATGATGATAAAAGCAATGGAGTTGCAATAGTTTTTAAGTTCCATGAGGAGTGGTACACGGGATGCTGGAAGAACTGCAGCAGCCCCGAGTGGCACCAAGGGCCCTGGGCAGCCTCCCCCAGGCTCCTGCCATGGCCTGGGGCTGTGCTTTGGCTCAGACTCCATTTCTGTGCTCATCTCCACTCTGGCCCTTCCTCCTCTATGGGCCCTGCATCCCTGCTGTGCCTCTCCACCTCCAGAACAGTTTCACTCATTTTCTTCAGTGTTCTTCCTGTGGAATGCTACAAGGCTTTGGGCCTCTTGCTGCAAGTCTGAGCCTTGGTGGTGGTTGCTGAGAAGTATTTCATGGCCTGTGGTGATAGCTGGAGCCCTTGCGGGCTCAGTAGCTGTACTGCAGGTATGGCGCAGCCCATCCAAGGTTCCAAACCCCACACTCATCTGCCAGGGTTGTGCAGCTGCCCTGCACAGGCCTTGCAGGGCTCACAGCTCCAGCAGTACGGCTGGGCTTCATCTGCTGGGCATGTCCAAGTGCCATCTGGATATGAAAGGAGTGTGTGGTAAAACATGGCTCCCATGGACACTTGGTACTGTGGTGAATCCTGAAGTGCAGTGTGGCCCTTTCAGCTGGAAATAGCGGTGGGAGGGGAGAGCCAGCCTGTTCTGTAGCATATAAAAAAGATGGGGGAAGTAGGCTGTAATTAATTTACCAGGATGCTATAGCTCTCGTTTCACTTTGCTACAGTAATAGCTAAATGGAAATCCAGATCGTGTTTGAGTCCAGTTCCTGTAAACTTCATAGAAAAATTAATTTCAAATTGCTGTTGTTCCCAGTTGTTCCTCAGTTTACTTGGAGACTGTCATTATCAGAATAGTACAGTCTTTAAAGATGAGCTAAACTTGTTTGTGTTTTAAAATGGCATACTTCTGTCTTCATCAACACCCTAAGCAAGATGCTTTGTAAACCTCTCTTGTATCACAGTTTTATAGAAATGAAAGCAGGCTAAAATACGCATATGAAATTGCGAAGGTCACAAGGCGCTGCCCATATCTTTTGGGGTAAGACTTCTGGTCCCTGTGACAGGGCTGTTAACCAGATCTGGAGAGCTCTGGTGCCTCAGGTGCTGCCCATCTGAGAGATCACTTACACACTGTGGCTCTCCAGGGAGGAGAAAAAGTATCTTACCTCTGGCACTGTTTGTTATTATGATTGCTAATGGAAAAGTCAGATTTGGAAAAGACATTATACAGATTGTGTGCTACTAGAAGGGCCTTCAGCTTTTTCACAGAGGATTTTAATCCTTTTGCTACAGATGTCCGGTCTCTTCCCTTGCGTTTTGCTGCAGGTTCTCTTTGTACAAAAGTTGTAGAACTTGTGTGAAATTTCAAGAAGCACACTGGTCTTTCACTCTGACGTGAACCAAATGAGCACAACCCACACCTGTGTAGACACTTGTTTACTTTTAGACCTGGTATAAAGCCTGCCATGGAGTATTTAATAGAAGGAATTTTACATAAACTGCTGAGTGTTTCTTATTATTTCTTATAAAGCTATAAATGAAAACATTTCCCAGTATACTTCATTGCTACCTGGGGCAGACGCGCTCCTCAGCCTGGCGTGTGCTGTAGGGTTACCACTACAAGTGCTGCCATGCATTAGGTTCTCCGGGTCCCCGCATGTCCCCAGAGGCCATGGCTGCCCACTGCCTGGCACCTGCAGCCCTGCCCATGGCCCAGCAGTTTCCGTGTGGCTGGTGTCAGCCTGGCCTGAGCACGTGGCGCCTGGGGCTGTGGCCAGGCCGCTCCCGGCTCCATGGCTGGCCTCTGGGTGGGCCTCAGGTGTAAGCGGCACCAGCAGAGCCTGGGCACATCCCTGCCCAGACAGTGTCATGGCACCCTCAGCCTGGCTCGACCTCCTGCCCCAGCATGCAGTAGGCTAGGAGAGCTACCTTCTGGCTGGAGCTTTTGTTTCTCTCTGTAATTTTATGTTTGTATTGTTTGTTTTATTTGCTGTAATTACTGTTGCATGGAGTTTCGCAGGATACTTTCTTGGTGTTGGGAAAAGAGAGTTGAGAAAACCCTCTTTCCTAAAGGAGGCAAAACAGTGGGATTAAAGTTCATGCTCTGTGAACTGCTCAGATTGCTCACGCTTGTGTGTGTGCACTTAACTGAGTGATGGATGATCTTATTCTGTGCAGCCAGAGTTCTTGGTGGACCTGTCAAGTTTCAGCAAACTCGCGGTGTGGGAAGGGAAGGCACTCCACGTATCACTGCAGCTCTCATACATAAAAGGAGCAAATTCATGTAATCTTTTAAGAGAAAGGCTCAGGCTTTCTTCCATAGATGCCTCTTAAATGAATCACTTAACTTGCTTCTTCGTCCTGTGCTTGGGAAAGTAGGAAGGAATAAAAAACACTTTTTTGATGCAAGGCAAGACTTGAGTATCTTGTGATCCTCTTACTTCTTCCTCCCAAAGGATTTATGCATCTGCAGCTTTTTGGAAAAGAAAACTGTAACAAAGAGGTATTTTCAGGGTAACTTGATTAGCAAGTCAGTTGCTGTGCATACAGAGCACTAGATCCAAACTATGCCAGTTTGTCTTCACAGCCACCTTTTGCAGGGATACGTTCATTTATTCAGAATGTTTATGTACCTCTGATACAGACTTTTTTTTTTTTTTTTAATAAGCAAGCAAACAAACTGACTACAAAACCAGCAAATTTTTCAATCTATATCACAACCACCCTTGCCTCCTGTATGTGTTGCTTGCCAAATGTAATAAATGGACAGAGTTTTACAGACAATGCATGAGCACATTCGCTATATATGTCCTAATTCTGGCAAAGGTTGCACTACCCAGGCCTCACTCTGAACTGTGTTTCTGTATTGAAATCTCTGTTTGTGTGCATTGAGCAGGCTGCTGAGATGGATGTTGGAAACTTATCTTTATTGCAAGACAGAATATTGCAAGACAGAAACTTGGCATACTGCTTTTGGAGTGGGTGCAGTTTGTTTAGTTAAATCTGTGTCTGTCTCCTGCTCTCGAGTTCAGGTTCCCTAGGGTAGAGGGAAGAACCTAACTGCAAGTCTGTTTTGCCAAGTACTTCGCAGCTGGAGCTTCCCCCCATGATGGAGTTTGTCTCTAAAGCAGATAAAGTCCATTTCGAACAGCCTGGTGCTTTAGGCTAGCAAAGGGCAGAGACTTTTCAGGAACAGTTTAGAAATCAAACATTTGTAACACACATACTCATTTCTAGACACTGTGGATACAATGATTGTCTTAACAGGCCATTAGTTGAAAAATCTTCTAACAGTCTTTACTCCCGTTTTTTCACTTCCTCTTGCATTTTTTTCCTTGCCTAGGGTTGGTTTAATGTGGCATTTTAGTTTCACTGGATCAATAATCAGCGTATACATACAGTTTCACTATTAAGAAATGTAAATGCTTTATTTGAGCCAAATACCCTGCTGGAGGTTGAGAAGTACTTTTATGGCTTTGTGTATGTTACAGAAGTCTGGTGTGTGAGGCAGTTTGCAGTGTGTGCATACCAAGGCGCACATACCAGCAGAGCAGAGGTACCAGCAGCATTAGGGGACGGCGCTGCTGCTGGCCAGTCCTGTAAATCTGCAATACTGCAGAGTCAGCACAGGCCCCACTCAGGCAAAAACCTAAACATCTGTTTCACTTGAGGCATGTGCTTAAGCTTCTTTGACATGGGCTTCCAAGTAAAGGGGTTGTTTTGTTTTTAATCACTGCTCTGAGTGCTGTTCTTCACAAGGCTATGCTTAGGAAGCACTTTTCAGCCAAGATAGAGTTTATTTTCCCTGCTTCATCCTGCCTTTGCATAAAGGGGTAAGAGGTAGGCATGTAGTCCCAAAACTTGTTTTCCACTCCTGTTGCTCCATATGCCAGATTTTCAGAGGAAGGAACCTTGGATACCGCAGCCTGAAAGAGAGCTGCAGCTTGTTCATGTGAGCCTCCACTCTGGTCAGTCAATGGCTGGCTCTGCAGGGCTGCTGGGTGCACATCTGCCCCCACTAGCCAAATAGCCTATACAAAAAGGTCAGTGCTTGCTCACTGTCAGATGGTTGTGTTCAGCACCACTTGGGTGCATGGGCTGATCAGTGTTCGTGCAATTACCCAAGGGACTCGGGTATGAAAACTTGCAGTGGGCTTGTTCCTGCTTACTCCTCTAGGCTATGGAAAGAAATAGCTCTTCCTTTTACATTGAACTCTATCCCCGTTTCATTTTGTTGCTGCTCTTCATCTATTCTCTGTTTGTTGCCTGTTCAGATGGTTCCTGTACTCATACTGATCACTAGCTGGAATAGTTTGTGTATGTATATTTTATGTATTATTCTATAACAAAATTCTGACTTAAAATCTTACCTGTCCTCGCTGTCATGACAGCAAGGGCAAAGAGAACCTTTCAGTTCTCTTTGAGGAGCAGCTGTGGCTGAAAATGTGTGGAGGAAATCACATTCTTGCCCAGACACTGATGGGAAAATAGCAAAGTTACTGGAAAAGTACTGCTAGTCTGAAGCCTTTTTGTGAGCTCCGTTCTCCTCAACAATAGGAATCACTGCTTTGTTCCACCCAAATCAGGGGGCTCCATTTGGAGGTCTCTGCTGATTCTCTGGTCACCACTGCAGTGGTTCGGGAGGAGTCGTTAAAGACCTCCTGTACTTAGGTATGTTGCATTTAATTGCTTATTATAAATTCAATAAACTCTTTTTCTGGGGAGGAGTATGTAGAAGTCAAAGGAAAGGGGAGGAAAAAACAACCGTTTTGCTTATTGCTGTTATACAGACTTCCTTCTGAACCAAGGAAAATAAGGCATATATCGGATCATCTTTCTTGTCATTCTCCAGCAGGAGTTAACTTTCACTTCGCTGTGTGGTGCAGCTCAAGGAGAGTCACCCTAGTGCTGGAGCTCAGACCAACAGGAAGACCTTGCTCCCTCAGAGCCGGGGCTGTTAATGGCTCGCTGCAGTTTGTTTGATGGGAATTGGAATTTATTGCAGTATCTGGTAGCATCCATCCTTCAGTTCTTCGCCTGTTTTGATAAGGAAAAAATCCTGTGCTGTTGTAGCCAGCTCTGCTTCTCCTGATAAATAAGCTGCATATCTTTGAAAGCCATCTATTACCCTCTGTTTGTCAGTTTTATAAACTAGGAAAGATTAGTGGGAAGGGAAATGGAGAGCTGCTGCTCTGCACAGGGCTGTTGGAGGGGTGGTGGGCTGCTCCCAGGCCAGGCAGGGTGGGGTGGGGGCCCCAGCCTCTCCCTGCAGATCCTGCCCTCAGCCCCTGCCCGGCCACAGGCAGAGCCAGGCTGAGGAGCACCGGGCCCAGTTGTGGGTGTGCCCCAGCCTGGGCAGCATGCGGAGTTGGCTGCTAGGGGATGCTCTAGCTTGTGCCAGCTGCAGTGCTTTGGGGACCAGGAGTTGCCCCTGCCTCAAACCCTGGAGTGGCACAGGTACGCCCTCCCTGTCCTCCAGCTTGCCCTCCACAGGCTTCCAGAAAGATCAGAAAGCTGTGGGCATTGAATGCCTCTACGTCTGGACACGTAAAACTACAAAAAAGAGTACAGAAATCTAAAGCTGATTTAACACATTCCTTATTTACAATTTACAATTTAAGAGTGTAGTATCTCTCAGCCTTTCATGACCATAAAGTGCAAATATTACAGGGCTAAAAACAGCGAGTTGTAAGCACTGTGATATGGCTACTTCATTTGAATCATTAATAAATGATAGAATGAAACAGGACGTTTTCACAAACTACAATTATGGACTGTCAATGCTTGAAAACTAATTGATTTGGTACAGAATTATTTTTTTACCCGAAATTTTATATGCAGGCCATAAGCTGTGTGAAACATGCCCAGAACAATGACACAGTCCTAAGGGCAGCATGATCACACAAAGGGTGTGTGGTTCAGCAGCAGCTAGCTGAAGTGGCCTTGTAATGTGTACCAAATTAATTAGGACCTAAAACGGCACAACAATAAGTTGTATGTGCTCTATGAAACTCATGGATGATGAATCTTCACGGGAATGTTTTATTTTATATGCTCCGAAAGAAGGCCAGGGAATGCAGTTCAGGAGCAGTGTCAGTCCATTATATTCTCATCCATGTCCAAAATAATTTACCAAGGATTCTGCAGTCCTCATTCTGCTGGCTGTTAGGAGACTTACCATATCTAGGTTGTAATGCACCAAATTAATCAAATCATTGATTTTAACAAAGAAAAAGCGGAGCAATTGGGAGGTAACTTGAATCTCTCCTCTCAGAACGGGCTGTGAGTGAATATTCCAGAATACAGAATATGTGGTTTTCTTTACAAGGACAACTGGGGGAAATACCTATAAACTCAAACTACATGCTATTTTTTCATGAAGCAACCATAGTGAAAGTGACTCAAGTTTCAGAGCCAGTTGCAAGCAGCCCAGCAATGGAAAACACATGCTGAATGGCACATGTGAAGGGTCCCTGTAGGTGATAACTGCTTGGTTGTAAGCTGCATGCAGGACAAATCTACGCTGTGATGAATTGTCCATGGTAAACTATCCTAGTGAAATCCATTACAACAAAAGCACTGGAGGAACAAAACCACCCCTGACTGGGGTCTTGTACCTCCCTGCAGTAAGTCAGCAGCTGCTGCAGTCCCCTCGTTTTGGAAAGTGGAAGGAGCCCCATGAGGAGCTAAGGCAGCCGGTGGGAGTGGGCTGGAAATCAGAGGGCAGAATAAATCTTTGGACGGTTTTGAAAGCGAATTTGAAACTTTTATAGCTAAATATGAATGTGGTGAAGGAAAAAGAAGTTGCTGATTTGTTACAGAAGCCAGAAAAAATCATTGTGTTCTGTGTTCCTAGAGTTCACTGTTACTGTCTCGTTGTACCACTACCAGTGTAAGACAGGTGGGTGTGTAGACATCGAGAAGAAATTTCTGCAGAAGATGGACTTTCACCTTTGTTTAAAACTGGTATTCAAAGATCAGATAAGGTGAGAATTCAGACAAGAAAAATGAAACCCTGTGGAGAACTCTAGAGTTTTTTACCTGCACTGTCAAGTCCAGGTCAAGAGTTCTGATGAGGAAGACTGAAGTCTTGTAAAGAAACAGACAGAAAGTAGAACAGAAGCAGGACTTGGGAGAAGACCCATAGGACAGCTGGAAACAGAAATAATTGGTGCACTTGCACATAATGCACAGCACTGCTCACAGCAACACAGTGCAGGGAATCTGATCTTCCTGTAGGATTTTTTTTTTTTTTTGACTTGTTGAAAGGAAACACAGGAATCCAAAGTACAAGACATCTTATCAATAACCTGCCTCCTGCTGATCATTCATTAGACCAACCCGTATCATCTTTCGTCA
>VXAV01008645.1:30140-41956 GCA_013399715.1 Alectura lathami
TGAAAGGTGGAAAAAAAAAAAAAGGGCATTATTTTCCATCTGTCGTGCAGTACCTGTTGTCTGAGTGGGGCACTTCGTTAATACTTCTGGTGCTCTGAACCCAGGTGTTCCTGCTCTGGGAGCAACTTGCTGACACCTTGTAGGAAGAGACAAATAGGTTTAGAACATAAAAGTTGAGAAATAAGTTCTAATTATAATGACGTTTAATATTTTATAATGTGTAACTCTGCCTTACTCAGTTTTCAGAAGTTTGAAGCATCTCATAGTTATCCAGCATGTAATTATTACCTCATATAACATAGCCTTGCTATAATTACCTGTTACGTTGTTTGTGTTATATTATCTAGCACATAGTAACAACACAGAAATACTGCATGCTTCAGTCACAATGACCTTTCTTAGTTTCATTCAATAGCAACCTAATTTCTGCTAAAGGCTTGTTTTCACAGGGAACTTTAAAGTTAAAGCTAAGTAACCAAAGGCAAAAAACGCAATAGATTCTTGGGTGTGGACGTCATGCTTTTTATCAATCCACGACAGACTAAGGTTCACTGTTTCTGAGCATTGACAAGAGTTTACTTTTTGTTAGACGAACTAAAAAGGTGAGAGATTATTATCAAGAACTTTCCAGAGCTTTCCTGTATAGAAGGCCTGAAGTGCCTTCTTTCTATGGGCCACTCTCTTCTGAGCCTAGCAAATTCCTCCTGTTTCGTTTATGCAATTAATTTGATACCACTGCATTTTGACAGTCTGGGAAGAGAGGATCCACAGTTTCATGACTATGCCTACCAAGCAGAATCCCCTGCATGAAGCCGTGTTCCCTAACACGGAGATGAAAGGTTAAGGGTAGGTCATAACCAAGACAGAGGAATGGCTTTGAACCAAGTTATTCAGATTCTCTAGCCTGTCTACTGTTAAAAGATTTCAACTTAACAAATACAGAACCATCATCTTTCCTTTTATTCTGAATTTCATGATTTCCAGGATGCAAACAGCTTGAGAAATGTTTTTAACCTAAAGCTTCTCAGAGAGGAAGAGTCTGATCACTGAATTTTAATGTAGTTGGCATAATCTGGCCTATTAGATAACTACTAAATGACAGGCTGATGCATTGCCTGCTCTAAGCGTTGTAATTAACTCAAGTGATTTTTACAACCCATGTAGGTGGATAATTAAATACAACAGCAACAGAAAATCACTAACAGTGAATCTCCTGCTGCAAGCAGCAGTCGGCCAATTTCTCCACGAATTCCATGAGCTTTTTTTTTTTAAAAGGAGCATGCTTAGTGTTTGAAAGGCTGCACAGATCAAATGCTATCTTTCACCTACTAAATCAGCTGCCTAGTAAATCCAAGTTTTTGACCTTGTTTGACAGCATAGTAAGTAATTTTACAGCATTATTGAAGCAAATTACCTTGAAAGGCAAACACTACACACTCTGTCCGTTGCGTAACAGTCACAGGTCAGGTTTGACGGACAACCACTGGCAGCTTTCCTGCCTAACCCATTGCTCGCTGTTTTGGTAGAAATAATCTTCTTCTTTGTTACTAACTTCCTAGATGAAACATCTATCATCTTTGTTTGTTTCATGAGCTGCAATACAGATATTTTAGAGAAGGTGAAATATTTAAGAAGCTTCCCTTTACATATAGATATACCAGTCCCTAAACCACTAAAAAGGCTCTCATCAGAAGAGTTACACTTTTAAAACAGAAGACAGCAGATCTTTCTACCAATATCATAACATCTATAAAACAGACATTAGAACTTCCCAAATATCCTAATTTCCCCTCTTTCCCCTTCATTTTTCACTGGTTACAAAAATCAATATCCATTACATATTCTGAAGCTACAAGAGTTTTTTTCAAGGTAGTATAATTTTTCAAGCATTCTTTTGATTCAACATGAGAATTAAAAAACAAAACACATCTAATTCTACAGTAAGATGATCACTGCTGGACAAACCCTCTAATTTAGTTGGGGTTCTCCTCCATGTCACGTTAAATCCTAACTATCAAAAGTACAGAAAAATATTTATTATATATTTGTTTTCTCTCCAGCTTCATCTGCAAAATAAAAAAGGAAGGTTTACAAACTAAGTATATCTTAGATATCTTAGTTGCAAAGATAAACCTGTAGAAAATATATTAATTAGCATGCAAACAAGATCAGCTGGGGAGACAGCTACGTAACCAGCTCTTTAACAGGTTCAAAAGCGACTGAAACAAATGCAAAATTCTTCAGGCCTTTCAGTAAAGACACACTTAATATCCTGCTGAAAACCTTTTAGTTCCACAGGGTTCTGGAGCATTACCCAATCCTACAGAACTAGTTCCGTATTTCTCAAACGTGTAACAGATTGCTCTTACTGATGAGTCATGTTTCTTACTCTTGTATTTGAGTTCTCCTGGTATGTGGAACCATAGACATTGAAATTCCTCTCTCCAAAGACAGAGCGCTGGACAGAATGGTGCACAGCATCCTCCTGCAATACCAACCAAAAGGACATTAAGGGCCCTGCCTAACACACGGTCACCTGCATGCTGGGAGTTCAAAAACGTGAGAAGTGACATAAGACAGGAACAGCTGCATGGTAAGTCACTGTCAGGCATCAGCTTACTGTGGATGAAGAAAACATCGTCTAGACAGAACAGCACACATGCTTACAAAACAAATCACACCTCAGAATGTCACTTCAATGTGAAAACTGATTCTGTGCATCAGATCCTGCAAGACAAGCATGCACAGCTTTTGTTCAGGTATTACGTCTCCCCCTGTTGGACGAAATACTACATGAAACATGCAACAATATTAAAGAAAGTAAGAACCTTTCCTCCTCTTCCTTGTTTAATATGTGCTTTTGAGAGCGAGCTGGACCTTTTATCAGATGCTCTTGAGGCTGACTGTTGAGCTATCTGTTTAGGTGCTGTGACACTGACAGAAAACCCTTTTCCCAAGGCTATGCTGGGATTACTTTGTGAGCCACTTCCCTGCTGGTCTTCAGAATGGGCAGTTTTGAGAAGTTCAATCTTTGTATCAGGGGTTCCTTGTGCCAAGCCAAAATCTACCAAGGCATACCTAAAAGACACAAATTTAGAATCAAGAGTCAAAAAGTATAACCAGTTTGACCTATTATTCATTACTTGATTATTCACATTGTACTCTATGATGATTACGTGCTGTTGCCAGCATTACAGTCCTGTTTTCCTCCTCCTCCTTTCATCCCATCCATCTGGCCCTATCTGTCCCCTCGTTTTTACCCTGTACCTATCTATCTTACTTCATTGTTTCTCGTTCTGTAAGCTTTTCAAGTGTAGATTTCTCCACTGGCATTTTAAAAGCTATTCCCAGCAGAACCTTTCTGGGTTCTTCTCTTTCTACAGCTCTGAACTACCTCAGCAAACAGTCAAGCAAAAGTGAATCGACCCTTGCAGGACTCTCATGAACAGAGGCACAAACGCAGCAGTGAAGGCAGCTGAGATAGTAACAATGCTGAGAGTTCTGCCACACTTCAAGCAATATTACTGTGATTTGCTGCAGTCTTCAAACAGGTAGGACTACTATAGTTCACACTTCAGATTTGTCATTAAAATAATTTTTTTTTTTTGTTAAAACAGGTACAAAACCAAATTAGCTGTCTCTGGGTCTCAGGCACACTCAGTTCCACAGCTTCCACACCTTAAGTAGAGACTAAGGCTCAAACAATGCTGGAAATGCAAAATGATAGTAGGAATTCACTTTGACAGACAGAAATCAGTATTTTTCAAATTTCAAAGCTTGTGGCTTGGCAAAATATAGGCAAGTTTCCCCACACACCTCCACTAATTACACCATAGGACTGCTAGCACTAAATAAGTACCTTACTGTAGCCACTGCAGCTTTTCACAAAAAAAGCAGTACATGAATTTTACAGTCTTTAGATACCGTAACTTGTAAGGAAAAAAAAAATGCATTTGTTACTAAAATTAATTCAAAGTAAGATGAAAACAACCCAAATCCAACAGTCTCATCTCTATCGGTTTTACACTTTACGTGAGTAAAAAGTTACAAGCATCAGTCAGTGCTTCACAAGTCACTACTAGCTTTTTGCAGATAGCTTCTGATTTTATTCTCCTCATTCTTATTCATAAAATGCAGCACTTCTACTCAATAGTAAATTTTCACTTTTTCAGGTAGTTGTCACTCTACAAGGCAGATGCTACATTAAGCATGAAAAAAAAAAATCTTTCCATCCTCAAATCCCTCAACACAGAAATAAAAGTTTTACAAATTAAGAAAAAAAATCTTTTCCATTTTATTACTTAAGCACATGTTAGGCAGCTGGAAGGAAAAAGCCCAGAGCCTAATTTACTCTGTTCTGCCAAGGCACACATCCCCAGACGAGACCACAGCATGGCCTCTGGCCAGACTTACTCCTTCAGCTGTCTGTTGTAGAGGAAGTTACTAGGCTTGACGTCACGATGAACAATACCGAAGTGATGAATGCGCCTCAGTGCTTTAAACAGATTAAACATGTATTCTCTCACTTCTTCAAAGGAAAGAGAATTCAAAATGTCCTGAAAGATTATTTGGATACTGTTATTACAAAACTACTTTCAATAATAAAGTTTTACTACACTTATAAAGTCTGGGACTCACCAAGAAGGATTCATGTTCCAGATATGGCATAACAATAACCACGTGATCGTTTTTCCTAAAGCAATATTTAACTCCCATAACATTATCTTGTCCCCTAGAAGAGAAGTAATGTCACTGAATAAAGACAGAAGACGAATTTTGATTTTTCTTTACTTCCTACAAATTTCAGCTTTCTTTTAACATCTAATTTATACTTTGACAACACTCTGATCAGCTCACTAATTGCTGAGCAGTTATGCTCCTTTCACATCGTTCTGTTCCATTTGAGTTCTGCAATTTGCCATGAGGGCTCCGCAGATTTTGGGGCCATGGTTTGTAGTTACCACTGTACTTAGGTGTAGGACTTAACCTTCATGATACCAACTACTTTAAGAAGGTGCTATTTAGCACACCAGCAACAATTCATTTCTAAAACCAGATTTTCTGATCAAGAGATTATTTTTTCCAAGTGTTTGTTACCATGTAGATAAATTGCAGAGCTTCTCAGATGGAAAATACAGCATCAGAGACTAGCAAACAAGGACATTCATTACAGATAACACTCCATTTCTTATTTGCTCCTGCTACAAATATCATACATTTCTGTGGTTATAAAAAAAAAAAAAAAAGTGAAGTGACAAAACTTTACATAAACGAATGCAGAACAGCAAGACAATATTCAGCGGTTTCATCATCATCATCATAATTTTTTCATGTACCCTGCTACTGTGAGGCACTGAAGTTCAGCAGCAATTCGCAGAGGGTGACTGGTTGGAATCAAGTGCTTCAGAGCCATTTTTTCTTCACGTCCTGTTTGTAGTTGTGCAGTGGCCAAGTAAACAGAACTAAAAGTACCTGTAAAGAAGGGAGAAAAACATTGTCTTCAGCATCTTTAATTATGTCGATTCAGATTTTTACAGAAATGACCCAGCTGTTCACAGCCTTACAGCGCGCTTGACGCTACGTCAAAAGCAGATTCTAGAGGAGAAAATATGCGGTTCCTTTTGTCTATTACTGAATTCAGTGATCTTGTATACCAGTTTTTTATGTCAGTAAAAATGCAAATGTAACACTGTCTAACTTGCCTGGGACATAGAGCTCTTTGAATGTAAATTTCCTGTCTTTGATTTGCTCTCTTGTTTAGGTAGCTCACTTTCATCTGACATCCAGCTCTTCTCCCCCTGCAATGTAAGTGGGCTATCTAATGCTAATCTGGATAGCACTGCTTTTGCTATTCAAAGCACTTCTGAAATCACTACATTTTCCTTAATTCTGTTACCTTATTTATAAAGGAAGGCTTCTCACTTGATGTATAACTTTACTATTTGTTTGCCCCCAGCATTACCACATAGAACATGATAGATGCATTTAAGAAAAGGAGTGTTTAGAATGTACAATAATCTCACCCACCTATTACAGCTTTAAGGATATCCTAGTATACCTCTGAGAAGGCAAATTTGTCCTAACGATCTGAGATACTTGAACACAGAAGCTGAAGCATTCTTCCCTATGAATAATGAGTTCTATTTACTTTTAGTTATATTTTAACCATTGTGTTTGTGTCATGCCAACTTTAACAGTCTGTAAGTGTGCACATACATCAAAATGCCAGCAAAACCTCTAAATGCTTCTTGCAGTCATGAAAAATCTAGCGTCCCATAAATTCAGAAGAATTCCTCATAGCAGCATGGGTTACCAAGGTGACCTAAGACCTTATTTTGGGTGGTAAGAACTGCTAAAACAAAACAGACTCCTGAACGGAATCCTAAGCTGAAGCTTGTCTTCTCATAATGCCACAGAACTGCTAGTGGTATTTTTGGCTTTGGCTTTCAAGAGCACTGTTTGGTCCCATGAGTGAAATTGGAGTACTACTCATAACTGGAGATTTAGCTTAACTATATTATCTTATTCATGACAAGCAGAACTTCACATTTTCTAGAAATTTTGGATTACTGTGCTGAATGGAGCTTTTTATTTTTTTTTTGAGACAAACTTTTAGCCACCTAGTTTGCCATCACAGTTATTCCATGACAAAACAGCTGCAAAGCTATCCTGCTTCTCATAAACATCTTTGTTTTAAAGTGTGGAGTGCCACCACAAATTTCAGAGATCAAATGGGTAAAGTTTCAAAAAGTTTCAAGAAGTCCCAGACTCAGAAGCCACTAAGAATCCATTTATAGTCATACCTAACTTCTAACAAAAGTATCTGCAATAGTATCGTTGAATGTCAGGAGTACACAACCGTTCCAACACCGGATGCTGTATGTCTTAAAAGCAAACACCAACAAAACCAAAAGCAGCTATAACATTCCAGCCTCCTCCTCCACTTCTGCCCACAGAGGTTCAGTGGAAACAAAGCCAGTAGTTGAATATGTCATAATTTGCTTGAATCTACTCCCCAACATTTTAGCTGTCAGAACTAGAATTTTGGTTTTGTGAAAGACTTTTATATAACAGATTTTCAAGAAAATCTCAAATTTTCCTAATGAATACAACTATATGTTCAGGAACTTATTAGAATTGCTGCATACACCAAAAAGTAAATCAAAAGGCATCTGGCTTAAACTGCATATATTGGTGTTTTAGACGTATACCTTTTAAGTTATAAATACCAAAAAAAGGTAAGTTTATAAGCAAGCTAAAATGAAACATTTACCTTCTCCAATTTTTTCCTTAATTTTGAACACATTTGCAAGCTGTGGCACTGCTTCATAAAGTTTTTCAATATCTCTTTTTATTCCTGCTGTGGAAAGAATGGAGAAAATCAGTTAGGAATTGTATTGCTCAATTCAATACCTGGTCTATGTTTCAGATCTCAAAGCACACTTCAATTTCTAGTACTGTGAATTGACAAACAGAACAAAAACCAGCAGAGGGGCACCCATCCTTGCTGGCATTACTATCTGCACACTTGATCATCACCTTCCCTTGCATGCTGCAGCATTTTAAAAAAAATTACTTGCATGCCACCTAGAAGTTCCTGAGAGGGGAACAGCAACTTCAGTAAGACTTCACATCACAGCTCATTGATAAATGTTTTCATGAGATTTGCAGTGTTGATTTCTTATAGATTTCTTATTGTTTGTGAAGGCATAGGAGCACATCCACGGAATGGAAATCAAGAATCAAAAATCAGAAATGTAGGAAAATTATTATTATTTAAGATCACTGATACAATCTCTTAAACTGTTACTTACAGTAGTAAATACCAAAAAGCATGTTTACTCTGCATTTAAATTTTTGCACTTTGTGCTGCAATCACTAGATGGCATGACAAGGATGCGGTACTGTATTCTTTCCAAAACTTATGATAGTTTTCTGTTCAGTCCATGACTGCTTGTATTTTAAGTGTTCTCTGTACCCTGCAAAAGAACTCATTTCTTTTGAAGCCGAGTATGAAGTATGCAGAGGCTGTGAGTCATTTCTGTAATGCATGGGTAAAGAATACCTGATTATACAGGAGTATGCAAAAACTGCGAAATGGCAAAAACAAATGCAGATTTTTTCATCCTAAAAATGAATAATAAATTCAATTTAACAAAAATATAAATTGTACTGCATACATAAAAGTGTGCTGTACTTTACGAGCGCAATAAGTTATAGGCAAAGAGAATTATTTTCAAAGTATCACTGATATGCTTGTAACAAAGCATGGATTAGTAAGACATGGGCATTCCCACTGAAGAAGATGGCAACATTATTAGGTCTGAAACATCCTGGGCAAACTTCATGCCAAGAGGCCAGTAGCCACAGGACAGAGCAAGAAAATTGTTTTCAGCAGTGGGATAGCTCTAACAGCTCTATCAGAGCAGCCTTGTTCAGAACTAGATTGCTAGGCAGCCTGCTCCAACTAAAGCAACTTTGTTTGGTTCCAATGCTTGTACCTGAGTTTGACTCCTGAAAAGAGGAGTTCAAACTTTAGTTTTTATTACACAAAATTTGCACTGGAACTTCTCCAGTAAAACTGCTTGGTTAGAAAAAAGGACTTAACTCTGGCAGAATGCAAAGGACTCCCAACAAGGACTCAAAACCCACGTCTTTTAACTCTTTAGGAGCTGGCAGATTTCTGCTTTTCTTACCACATCAGACTTTGAGCTGTTTGCTGCCACCAGTCCAACAGTCCTAGAGTAACAATGATGAAAATCTCTCTCAGCTGCTGCTATAGAATCTGCCAACTGCTCGGTTTTGTCCAACCCTGAACTCAGGCTCCTGGCTGGCTGGAGTTGGGCGCTACGAGAGTGCTCACAGCCGAGTGACACAGACTGCAGGTTATGGCCAGGGGAGTACCCACCCCAGGCACTGAGAAATTTAGCAGCTCAGCATGACCTCTGGTGTGACAGCAAAAAGCACTACAAATACTGACTGTCCTTGATGGTAGCAGTACAAACAACATCTGTTCTCTTCTGGGCAGCGTGAATCCCCAGCTGGGTATAGAGCTTGCCCCATTGTTGGCAAAATGGAATGAAGAAATGAAGAAATGAAAGGAATGAAGAAATACAGTCATTATACGCAACATTTTCTGTGAGTTTTTAATGCAATTTATTTACTTTCTAGAATGAAAAGCATTTGCAAAGCGAGACTTCAAATGTTATCCAGCATCTCTCTAATTCTGGTCACGGATGTGCAGCAAAATGACAGAGGGCTATTTCTAGGAAAATCAGTACCCATTATACATAAACAGTCTGACCGCCAGCAATTACTGAGCAGGAGTTGTGCCTGTGTACAGAAAGCCCAGATTTAAGTAAAGTCACAAACAGACCCAAAAAAAAAACCCAGCAACAAAACAAACTATCAGAGCACATGTTTGTAGTTCAGCTTCTCTGGTATGAGCACCAACAGTGCGTTTATGCACACTGACACTTCTAAAGATATTTAAGGCCTAGGCTGGTGATTACATGTTAAAAGGCAAAATATTATCGTTGTGTTCTTGTTTGAATTTTATTCTCAAGGATTTCCTTGTGGAATTCTGGTATCCTCTTAAAATATTCTGTAATAAATAAATAGGATTAGCAAGTTGTGACAAACTACTGCTGCTGAAATCTTGTAGCCACGCGGAAAGCAGGAATAAGCTCAAAGTCAACAGCAATTTCAAACGGTCTCATTTCATTCTTTATACAATATGATGCTATACCAACAGGCTTATAATGGATGCTGAAACTTCCTGATGTGATGGAGAAGTACGTCAACAACAAAACAATGTTAGCAGTCCCTGGTATTGCACGTACCTGAGAGCTTGCTGTTCTGCTCATGCTTTCTGCTAACGCCTTCAGCCTGATGAGGGTGCTGTTCATCACAATGAGACTTCAGCTCCGTCTCCATCACAGAATTAAAAAATCCAAGACCTTGAGGACTGCTTCTGGACACCTGGGGGAGCAAACATGGCTTGTAACACACTTCTTTGCCCTGCACTCAGTTTCTAAGAAGAGATTTAGGGAGCCTGAGGAGTTCCTTTGTGCTACCTAAGAACCCAAAGCCTTGCCCACCATTCCAGTGGAAAATTAAGCCGGAAAACCCACTCTGTCTCTGGTAAAAAGGGAGAAGAGAAGGAACAACAACAGGATAAGCTTAGACACAAATGATTTTCTTTCATCTGGCATTTGCTCATTCACATTAAAGCAGTATCTGCTCCCTGAAGTTGGCTTTGAAAAGAAAGGAACCGATTCACGCAGAACTGGCTACACTGCATACCATAGCACCCAAAGACAGAAGGCCTGAAAAAATTTAGGGGAAAAAAATCTTCTCAGTAGGTGAGATTTCTCTGTCTTCTGGAGAATATAAACAAAAAGCATAATTGTTTGTTCCCATCTCTCATAAAAAGAAATAATAGGACACATTTATTTTGAAATGCTTCTTCCCAAATCTTGTAAATAAAATTGTAAATTAGTACAGTGTAATAATATTGTACAAGTTAAAAAAAAAAAAAAAGGTAATCCTATCTCATGAAGGGACACAGAGCACAAGGACAGGATAAGGAGTGAAAAGGGAACCCAGAAGCACCACCTCTCACAGTTGTACAAGTTTCCATTCAAAGATCCTTGCTTGTAACTTCGTCAAATCTACAAAGTTCTGGCTGAACTTTTTCACAAGGGGGAAATGTATTTTGAAAAATTTCAGATGAAAGGCTAAATCAGTTTCACCTATGGAGCTATGCTAGAAATACATTTTGTCCCCAGAGAATTCTGGCTACCTTTAGTCTGTCATCCTCATGCACCAGAACAGGGGCAGGCGACAGCCTCTTTTTGCGAGAGAACTCTGCTGGGGAGTACGACTTAGAAACTAATGGAACGAGATCAGAGATGCTCCAGAGGGCAGCCACTCCCTCTGCTAGTGCTGAGCGGGCAGATGAGCCTGTTCCGAACCTGCAATGGCACAGCTCCCTCAGCAGAGCGAGGAGAGCAAATCAGTGCACGCTGCCTCCGGCTGCGGCCGGCCTGCTGCAATTCAGCCCACCAGCCCCAGGCCCTGCCAGCGCAGGGCTTGCTGCAGCCAGCTTGTTTGGCAAGCTGGAAACAAGGCTTCTCTGCCTGCAGAGCGCCGGGGAGCACGGGCAGGGGGGAAGGGGCTCAGTGACTCAGGGTGCGCCTTCCACTGGCTGGGGTTAAACAGGAGCTAACAGCTGCAGAACCGAGCACCTAGAGTACCGGAAGATATTGAAAAATGGCTTACACATCTGGAAGCGGGCTTCATGGTTATAACATGGAACGCTATTTTAATAAGGGTTGGTCCAGTCAGATATTTAGTTTTTACGTTAAAAAGCACTCAAAAGGGACCATCTGAGAGAAAAAAAAAAAAAAAAAACTGAGGTGATACAAAGCTTCAGCTCAGTTCTCCTGCAGTTGTCACATCTCTTATCACAGAAAAAAAGTCCTACGAGATAAAAACGAGCAGAAGGCAGGCAGTGACGGACCCAACCAACTGATCCTCAGCCAAAGCGAGCCGCCGCAGAGCCCACCGGCACGAGGCAAAGGCAGCGCGGCTGCAAGGAGCCGAGAGCCCCCGAGAGGAGCCGCGCAGCCAGGACCGCGGCCTGAGCTGGACAACGCCAGTGCTCCCAGTCAGAGGGAAAGCGTCTGGAACTCGCCACAGCAGGTCAGCTTCACGAGGCGGCCCCTTGCAGCCAGGCTCTCGGTCAGACGCGCGTTGCCGGTGGCACTCAGACCGCCGTCTGCGGGCGTCAATACTGGCAGGCGAGCAGGAGC
>VXAV01008645.1:42575-59011 GCA_013399715.1 Alectura lathami
CCTCAACAGCGCCGAGCGGGCGTTGGGGCCCCGCGTGCCCCTGGAGCGCCCAGTGCGGGCCGCCGGGCGTCTGCGCTGGGTAACAGCCCGTGCTGCGCACAGCGGCGTTCGGCCCGTGTGGGTGCTGTGCGCCGTGTGTGAGCCGTGCGAAATCCTTTCAGCCCCTGGGTAAGGTCGTGTTCTCAGTAGCTCTGCTATAAATCCAGCTGAAGACGCGTGAGTCCATCGCACCGCTCTCCGTTTACACCCGTAGTAATGGAGAACATAGCTTGGCCTGCTGCTTTGCTTTACTGCCTCATTATGTAACAAAAGGGATTGCACAGAATGCAAAGCGAAATAGTTCTGGTCTGTGCTGCAGCCGCTGGCCGTGGAAGAAGTCAGCTTAGGGTGATGTTTGTGGAAAACATGCAACAGCAGCGGCAGGGGTTCTGCGCCTTTGTTTCTCTGGCAAGGACCAAAGCCGGAGCTGTGGATCCTGACTAGTGCCATCCTACAAGCTTTCTCAGGGAGATGTTCCTGTAGAACTGGTTTAAGCCTACTCACAGCAGGCTTGTGCTAAGCTGCTATTCGTGAGCACTGCAAGAACACTACAGCTTCAGTGGCCACAAGTTAAATTTGCAAGTTCCTCGTGGTGCTGGAGGACCAAACCCAAACAGGAGTGCTGTGGCTCTTGGCCCCATGGTCTGTAGAGAGGCACTGGCAGTGCAAAGCAGGACAGGCTCTGCCTGCCAGCATGCTCAGTGGCAGAGGTGTCCCAAAACACTTACCACTATCCGTTCCTTGTCCACTGCTGGACTTCTGGGCCTCAAACTCCGTTGAGCAACAACGACCAATACTAGGGAAAGAGATTGTTTATTGGAATTATGGTTTGCTCTTGGTTAAGTGGTGGAATTTTGCTGAAACCAATGCAGTTGCATGTTTGTAAATAAAATAATTTAGCATTTTTTATCTTCTGTCCATATTTTTGGTCATTATTTCTTTTTATTCTGAGGAGAAAAAGCATTGTTTTTTTTAAAAGGCTAGCTCTTCTGCGTTTGAATGTGCATAACTTCACCACTTGGTAAATAACAACAAACCCTGAAGTTGCCAAAGTTCCCAAGGCAACATTGTAATTTGGCTATTACCTTATAATGGGCTGCAGTTAGCAGTAAAAGCTTTAAAGCCAGAAACAGGTTCCACCACTTATCTTAAGTTGTGTAGTCTCCTATTACAGGATTTAGAAAGAGAGTGCTGGAATGTGTTGCTAAGCTTCTTCAGTGTTTTTTGTGTTGTTTTTTTTTTTTCCCCAACAGTTGTTCTAATTTGCACTTTCTGTTAAGATCCCTTAATTAAGCAGTGCAGCAGCTAAAGATTTAGCTCAGTTAAGTACAGTATCACTCAATTTCTGTTAATGTGTGAGTATTTAAGAGCAGATCATAGCAAACATGAATTAAGTGAAGCATAATGACAAAATAAAGCAGGCCAAATTCTGTTCTTCCTTGTATCCATGTAATCTTGTAGAAGCTAGAAGAGTTGCACAAACAGCCTCATAAGGGCAGGACTGTCCTACTGCTAGCCATTCTAAGGCACCGTCATTCTGAGTTAACCTACTGGGATAGGCTCGCCTGCAGTCATTTCTCAATACTGCATTGCACTGTGCTGCATTACTTTTTCAAATTATTTTTTTTTTCAAATTAATTGCAAACTAGTTGGTGGTTGTTCATGGGTTGCATGTTTAGCTCTGCTGTCTCCTGGCCAGGTCAGAACTGCAGCCTGCCTCGCTGGCCTGCCTGCTTTTGAGCTGTGAGAATGTGAACTGTGGAAGCATCGTTCTCTATAAAGCTCCCATTCCTGGCACTTCTCTGTTAATGATAGCAATACAGTCTTTCTCCCTATCTTTCACTTAGCATTCACATGCAGTGAGAAATCCTTTTCATTTTATCTTCCAAACTAGACTCTGCTTAGCTCTGGTTTCTTTCCCTGCAATATCTCAATTTCTCTTTGTTCCGACACCTAGAATCCTTTTCATTTAGACCCTTGTCATTTACCTACCTTGATCACTTGTCCCTCTCCATTTCCTCTTCTTCTATTGATCTAAATACATTGTGTTCTCTCGTGCTGGCTTTCCAGTGGTTCTGATTCTCCATCATGTCAAATTTACATGTATTTGTTCTCATAAGCATAACTGCACTTGCAATATAATGTAGTATTGTCTGTTATTTCATTGTCCTGCCCTTTTTAGTCTGCCGAAGTGCCAGCCTTGATGCTCACCTTCATTTATCTCTCTAAAAAGGCTTTTTATGTTCTTGTTCTCATCTGCTTAAGGGGAAGTTCAGTCAAGCTGGCTGTGACTCTCCTCATAAGAATATCTTCTCAAAATTCACCTCGCCCTTGATGTCATTCTTCATGTACATTTTAACAAAGGAATAGTAGATTATGTATACCATTTCACTATATTTCCTTAATACTTGCTTAGGTGTCTTTAGCTTACTTTCGTTTCATTCAGAATGAATGCAGAATAGGTAAAAGCATGGTTTCTGTGCCTTTGCTAAAGCATGAAAAACACTCTTTTTGTGTTGGCTTCGGTAAGCAGAAATCCCTTTCCTTCTTTGCTGTTGGAGCAGAGAATGAATGCTCCATCTTCTCATTCAACCCTGAATTTCCATTTCTAACCATGTATCAAGTTAGAACTTCTCAGAAGGAAAGAGAAGAAATTACATCAACCAAATAAGACAAACAAAGCACAGACTAATGCTGTGCAAGTCAAACTGCTGAACTGTTTTCTCTTTGTGGCTTTCTCTCTAGGTTGGATCTGAAGGATGAGAAGCCAAATGACAAGCCAGGCCCAAGTAGAACGTTGCTTAAGGCTGACAAGCAATTGCCAAAGCCAACCTCTGGGTGCTCTCCAAGAAAGGATCAAAAGACTGCTGTGTGATTACATCCACTGCTGCCAGAATCTGCAGGTGAATTGAATTTTTTGTGTGTGTTGCCAGATCTAAAATAGTCCATGTTGACATGAGAACACAGCTCTTAACCTCTTCTGAGGTCAGTTAAACTAGCATAAGGCTCCTTGTGTTTGTCCTCTTCTCCAGCCTTGAAAAAGAGACAGGAGAAATCCAGAAGGATAAATGATGACTGTTTCACCACAAACAGAGGTAGGAGATCCTCACATCCCCCTGCTGCCAAAAGTATTTTCTCATAAATCAGAAACTTAGAATGAGAAATTAGAAACTACTTAGAAATGAGCAAGTACATGTTGTTATTGCCCTGGCAGTATATATACATATACACTGAGATATGAAATTCCATTTTAATGTTAGTACAGTCTGTTAAATGTGTTATTCAGCCTTCATTAGCCTAAATGTCACATTTCCCAACTTTTAATTCCTTCTATTGTCAAGCAATATGATTCTATGGCAGAATTTTCTCTCTTTAGCACCAGGTTGAGACAAATCTCTTCATGCTATTGTGCCCTTCAGGAATACTGTCAAATTCAATCATTCAGGACTCATGAGTCTTGCACTAACATGAAGAGATTGATTTGAAAACCAAGGGACTGTATTTTTTTCTTTCTGTTTTTCATTTTCCATTTCCATACCTTAACCATTTTACATGAAAGCTGTGATTGCCAGCTTTGCTCTCACATGCAAATGAGTACTTGACGATGCTGCGGAGCCCTAGAATAATGCACTCGGATGTGGCAGTGACTGTCTATGCCAGTATTTTCTGATCAGTTAGATCTATCTGAAATGTCAAGAATTATTGTGGTGTCAGAAAATATACTAGAATATAGCAGCCTGTGCAGCCTGTTTAGAGAGAGTTAAAAATAGACATAAAAATTACCTCAGGCAAAGATGCAGAGGATTTCTTGACCTTTCGTAAACTGGGTCCCATTCCAACAAAGTAAGTTTTAATAAAGTCAGTAGAAGACATGTACCTAAGAATAAACAAATGCAGGTTATCCTATGCAGTGGAAGACTTTGAAAAGGACTGGTAAGATTGGCAAGTACATGAACGCAGGTTCGAAGTGTGACGTTGTAGCAAAAAGGCTCCATGCAAACCTTCATGTATAGACAGAGTGCAGATATTAATGGTGGCAATTTTTACGTGTATGTACAAATTGCTGAGGGCGATTCAGGCATGGCACATACAGTTTTGGTGCTCACATTGCACGATGGATACAAAAAAAATGAGTACAGAAAAGAGCTGTCAGAGAAAGTGCTATGAAATTGAAGAATTAAAAAATGTAATCACTGATTCAAAAAGATTGAAAGCTGAGTTTGTAACAGTGTGTGCATACACACAGAAAGAAATACTGAATGTGAGTGCCCTTTGAATCTACCAAAGAGTAGTGTAGGCAGGAATAATGCCTGGTGGCTGGAATCAAACAAATTCAAATAGTGTGGTCTTCAGAACCCAGTTCAGTACCACTAACAATAATTCTTGGAGAAAAACCAGACAAGGGCTGTGGTTGATTTCTTGGTTCTTGATGTCTGCATCTTTTCTATACTTCATACATAAATTTCTATATTTATAAGCTCTCCAAGAACTCCATAAATAATTATTTTCTTACTGCCATGCCACATCTGTCTTTCCTTTCTGCGTACACCTCTTCCATCTTTGATTATCCTATCCCACTTGCAAAGCACTGTGCTGTGGGATAGGAAAGAAAAGCACCACTTACAGGCAATGGGGAGATGTCTGCACCCACTTTTTGTCCCAGATTACTCAACGTCTCTCAGAGCAGTTTCCTAGGTGGTGTCCCTATCCCTTGTCTTTATTTGCCACTGAGAAGAATGCCCTTCATCCACCTCGGCTCTCCCTATCCAAATCTGGCCCTTCCGTACTCTGCTACTGCAGTCTCTTAAGGGTCAGCTCGTCAACTGTGCCTCAGCAAATGATTGAGACTACAGCCAAAGGGAAAGCAATATGGCTGGTCGGGAGTCCTGCTTCAGAGACTTTTTCAGCATTTAGACAAAATTAAAGCTTTCATCTGCAGCAACATTCCATTTAAAGTAATTTGAATGTTCTTGTATTTGCTGCAACTTCTGCGATTGCTTACAGCTTAACAGGAATACTGTGCCTGGCCAAAATGGTACCTGCGCGACTGAGGGGAAAACTGGCATCCTATGCACAGTAACTGAGTGCTTCTCCTTTCCCCTTTTTATATATTATCATTACTTGGAACATATGCTTTAAAGTAGAGTTATCGTTTTCTTTGTTGTTCTCTAGATTTCACCAACACACATAAGGTGCTTTTTTTCGTGGTTAAATGAGAGATTCTGTTCTCCTAACAGATATGTAGGACACTGTGCTTTTGATCCACTACCTGACATAAGGCTGAATCTGGTAACCTCACTTATTGCTTAATTGTGTTGTTGTTGGGAATACTCACACATGTAAAATGAGGAGGACTTGGCCCTTTGGTCACATTTCTGTAATAAAAGATAACATGAGATTTTAGGAAACTGCAACTTATGACCATGATATTTATGAGGCTGTCATGGTTGCACTGTAAAAATTCATATTATTTAATTCTTCACTCTGACACTAAAGCATCATTTCATTTATATGCAAATAAGAATACATGCTACTGCTGTTTCTTCACTGAAGAAGCTGTTTGAATTATTCACATTTTATTAATAAAGCTTCATAAATAAGTATTTTTTTCTACTCAATTGGTAGTGGCCAGGGCAGAGAATCTATTTATCAGGCTTCGTTATTATGAGCTTCATAACAAAATATGAAGATTTATGGAGAACATAATTAGATATTATGTGATTGTAATGGTAACATTGGGTTATATGGATGAAATACACTTTTCTTTGTGCATCTCTCCTTGGTAGAGGCACTTTCTGGAAAATGGACTAAACCCAATACCCATCAGTACATTCCAAGAACTGCCTGTGAAATGAACAAAGCAATTTAATACCTTTTTGTTATCATACACACTGAAATAATTTTGAATACTGAAAAGAAGCCTAAGAAAGACTAACGTGGTGAAAATGCTGTCTCTTCTGTGCAGAAGTGCCGGTGCACAGACCTAGGACTGCTGTGTAAAAGACATTATAATGCACAGCCTGAAACTGTCTGGCCTTTAAACCATCTTTTAAGTATTGAGCATTTAATTTTCCCTTCAGGTATAGATCATGGTCAGAATACTCCTGTGGTGAACTCAAATCCACCAGTGCTGTGAATGAGGCTGCCTGGGGGGCTGAGCCCTGGCACTGACTCCTGGGTATGGCACAGCTAGGTCTGCAGCCTCCCGATGTGTTAAAGCAGAGCAGGGATGCCCCAATGCTGTGCTTAGTCAAGACATCAGCTTCTTCAGGTGTGCACTAGGGGGACTTCAGGAACCTAGGCGTTTTCTTCAGCAAAATCAGGGCAATCTGCAGAGACTGAAATGGCTAAATGAAATTTGTGTAAATTGCTTTGTCAGAGTTAGGTATCTGTACTGCACTTTAAATAGGCACTTTTTGAAATGCTGGCACTGAATTCTCCTTGGAGATTTGAAGTATGAGACACACAGAACATTGCAGACATGAGATGTCCAATTCTATTATACAATAGTACCTGAGTGCCTATATATGACCTAAACCGATGAAACTTTAAGGGAAAAAGACCAGAAGTGAAATACCTGCTGAGCATTACAGATCAACCCTTGGGGTTTTTTATTTTATCACTGTATGCTGTAATCCAAGCAGAATTTTAATCTCCTTCACTGTACCTCTGAAATCCACCATAGCAAAACTAGAAGTAGTCTAGTAGATCTAGGCTGCCAAATTTGTGTAGAGAGCTGAAGATGTTTTGTGGGGGGGAAAAAAAAAATCGCCAGCTTGTATTTTGACATTGTCCGTTAGATATGCATTGATTTTCTTGTTTCTGTGGAAGCAAGACCATGGAGCATATCTGGTGGAAGTCTCTCAACATCTCAAAGTTATCAGGACTGAGAAATTAACCCGTGAATGTATACATGACTGTTCTTGAAACATGTTTTTTTTTTCATGTGAAATAAGTGTCTGTGGGCTGCACTGGACTTCATCCAAACAAGCACTTCAGTGTGCACATAACTTTAAACACGTGTAATCTTCCTGAAAGCACTGGATTGGGTTGTGTGCTGCTTTCGCAGCATGCGCTAGACAGGCATATGTGTTTAGAAGAGCAGCAATGAGCGTTCCTCAGTACCTGCTTGCAGCTATTCTGAAGGATACTGTATTGGTTGACAGAATCAGTGAGGCCAAGGATATTCTGAAAATGTTCAACTCCACATGGTTATTGTGGACATACCTAATGGTAGTCAGAGCAAAATTTAATCATATGTTAATTCTGTGGCATTTTACACATGATCAGAATTGTGAAATTCCTCAAAATACACATTTTATACTAGCCTATACAACCGCAGGTTTTACTGATATTCATTTTGTTATTATTGAGTAAGTCCTGAAATACTTCACCTAAACTACTCACTGCATTACCTTCTGAAGAATAAATATCATAGCACAATAACTTTCATTTCTGGAGTTGTTGTTTTTTTTTAAGGTCATTACAGTTAATTGTTTTTTTTTCTGGAGATTCTTTAATGCTCTGCATGAATACTATCTAAAATATTTAAACAGAAGAATGCTGTTATTCCTTCAGCAGTATGTATTTGCTGCCTGTTCAGAATATTATCCACAAGTATTTACAATAAGCAGAGTCAAACCAGAACGTAGTCTAAGTATAAACATCTGTTTTGCTGGGATGTCTGTTACAGCATTGTAGCCAAGAATAGCAACTTTTGAGGTCTACAGACATTTGATAAGCCAAAATTTTTTCTTTGAAAATAGACTCAAATTCTAATTCTTACAAAGCTGTATTTGCAAAAAGGAGTAGTAAAAGGACATGAAAATAATTTTTGAAGTGCATGCTAATTTTGCTATTATTGATCCTGCATGGCTGAAAATTGGAAAAAAAAATGGCTTATAAATTATCTGGAAAGTAAAGTTGTAGACTGTTGCAATATTTTAATAATGTTAGAAGAAAAAGTACAGATGAGCTCAGAAAATGTGCATACGCTATTGTTCAGTTACATTTCATCCACTGGAAGCGTAAGTGCAGAATCTTGCAGCGTGAGCTTTCATCAGCACATTAAATCATTTTGTAGGCTTAAGTGGAAGGGGTAAGTTACCGATCCAAAAATTCAGAGACAGTTCCTTTTTCTCCCCCCCGATAGAGGACAGATGCTAATTTGCACTACTGGGATGGACAGGAACTTCACTCCTAGCTCTCCAAAGGGAAGAAAGCCAGGGAGATCATCAGAGTGATCTTTTCCTCACTACAGAGGACATTTTGAAGTGGTTAAAATATATTGAGACTTTGCCAGGCTTCTGGGAGCACTAATGGGCCTGATCAGCCCTGATCAGCCCCAGCTGGGGCCCCTCCCTGACCCTGCCTGCTGCCCAGGACCCCACTTCAGCACAGCCATGGCCCTGCAGAGCTGGGCAGGGCTTGAAGGTTGATACTTGGCCTGGCCTTGAGCTGCCCCTGGGAGGTGCCAGGGCCGCCTCAGCTTCTCCTGCCCTGCTCCTGGCTGCAGTGGTGGGATGGGTCCTGCCCTGCCAGCCCCCAGCACCCATCCTGGCTGCCACTGCTAGAGCTGCTAGTTTTCCATATGCCCTGACAAAGATGTTGCGATAGCTGGATTTTACTGAGAATGAAATCCCACAATCACCATCTCAGTTCTCCAGTACTTCTCTCCTCCATTGCAGGTAATGTACAAAAGAGGGTCTCCATGGAAGTATTCTGTATAGGTAGCTCTTGATGTCTGTGTTTCCAGCCTGGCATCTCTCTGTCCATAATTTATGTGTTCCTGGCTTAAAATCCCAGGTCCTTTGGCTAACAGCAGCAAATATAGGAATTTAAATCGGGAACCATAAATCCTGGTCTAGGCAACTAAATAACATGATCGTAAGATCTCCCAGCACAGTAGTGAATCAGAACAATTATTCAGTGTGGGCTGTAATATACTTAACTGCATTCTTCTGTCACTACTTTGTTTTTTCCTTGGGCAACAATGCTAAAATCTGAGAAAAGCAATTAATTTCTTGCAATCTGCTCGTACTGAAAGTAGTCATACCTTTAAGTCCCCAGTATCATTGTGGAGCATACCTGCTGCAGAGCTAATCATTATTGAGCTAAGATGTATAGTCTTTTGTGTTTTTTTGTTTTGTTTTTTTTTTGCTTTCATGAAAAGGAGAGGATAATGTGTCTTGAAAAAGCATTGTTTAAAGTGTACACTGGTGCACTGCAGAGCTTGTTCTATATTAAGTACTAAGAATGAATTTTCTTGTGAGTAGTTTGCTGCAACTTGACTGATTCATTTATTTTTAAAGGAAATTGTCTGGTATTTTTCTTTTTTCTTTACTCTCAGCTACAGGTAATGAAATGAAAGCCAGTTATGTTGTTATGATATGGAAGACTGCAATGAACTTACTTTCCTAATTACACGAAGAGGAGGTAACTTCTGTGAGCTGGCATAGGGAAATGTTGAAGCTTATTGTGGCTTCTGTCCTTTGAGACAGATGTAGCTTTGTGTCAGAATGCTGCACAAATGACAGTGATGCAATGATGTGGGAAGTGTGTTCAGTTATTCTGCCACTCACCTCCCATCCCAAACATAGAAAAATGTTGGAACAGGCAGCATGTAATTAGAAAAGAAATCGAGTAAATCCAAATCTTCAGATTCCTTCAGCTCCATTATTAGTTCAGTGGAGAAGCTTGCAAGATGAGGGAAGAAAGCTCTGGGGTTTCTGGCAGCTGAACACTCTCACTGTCTGCTCATGGTGTTCGCTTCCAGCTGGCACCCCACAGCGATCAGAAATCAGGTTGGCATGCCTCAGCTCAGTACTGTGCGGAACCGTCCTTTACCACTGTTTTTCTAACAGTATCTGCACTACCAGGGTCACACACAGTACACGTGCACCAGGGCTGGCAGGAGCCTGGTACTGCCTCTCTCCTGCTCTTCCCATTTCTCCATGCCTTAAGTCCCTGTCACGTCAAGTGGCAGCCAAGTGCTCTCCAGACACATCAGGAACAGTACAAAGTGGCAATTATGGCTGTATCAGGAATAGGTGGATCATTTAGAAATTATCTTTTTGAGCCCTCAAATGCTGTACTTCTCTAATGATCCTCTAAGCATTAGAAACTCATCTAGAGAACTTTATTACTGTCGCATTGCCTTGCCTGAATCTGGTTGCCTGCTTTCTGTCACAGTTTGTCTTTGTGGGGTGGCGTATAGTACATGAGTTTTTTCAAAAGTCCTCCTACATTTCCTCAAGCCACATCCCCATTTTTTTAATTTTGTGGTTTTCCTTTGTGTCCTCTGTGAGGAAATATTTTAATGCTGCAATTTGGTGTGGCTGTATTCCAAGTAGAGTGCTTGGCTCTTACATGAGCTTTCCAGGGCAGAATTTGGATGACAACATTCCGATTTTTATTTTTGTTCTTCACTCTGTGGTACGCAAACCACAGGAGCATATGGCACAGCTACAGAAATGTGTGAGCTGGTTATGCAACTGCTTCCTATTACAGCTACAAAATATGGAGGTGATGAGTTAAATGGATCAAAAATAATGTCACTGAGAAAGCAGCAAGGTCCAAACACTCATCTGTGGAAACTGAAATATTGCTGTCCAACAGACATTTCCAAAATATCTAATGTTAAGAGAACTGAAAAGGAAATGAATTTAATTCATGAGCATTCTGGTTTAAGCTGGGGTAGTTGATTTTCTTGCTGGTAGCTGGTATGGTGCTGTATTCTGGCTTTAGTGTGACAGTAATGTAGGTAACACACCGATGATTTAGTTGTTGCCGAGCAGTGCTTACACTGGGTCAGGGACTGCTATGCTTCTGGTGCTGCCCTGCCAGCGAGTGCACAACCCTGACACAGGTGGGAGAGCTGGCCCCAGCCGACCGAAGGGATGTTCAGTACGGTATGGCATCGTGCTCAGCAACAAACTGGGGGGGTTGGCTGGGGTGGCTGCTGCTGCCTGGTGACTGGCTGTGCATCGCTTGGCTGATGGTCAGCAGCTGTGCGGTGCATCACTTGTTCATTTCTTTTTCCCTCTTTTTTTTGTTGTCTTTTTTTTTTTTGTTTTGTTTTGTTATTGAACTGTCCTTAGCTAATGAATTCTCACCCTTTTACCTTTTTCCATTCTCTCCCTCATCCCACAGCTGTGTGATGCTTAGCTGCCTAATGAGAGGTACTTTAATTCTTTTGTCTACCTGGAAGAGGACTTCCTACTAGCATCTCTGAAAAGGGAATGAGTGAGACACTGGGGGCTTACCATACTTTGTCCATGAGTTGTCAGCTACCTAGTGGCTAGCACATGTACTCCACACAAGTGAGGTGCTGAGCTGGCAAACTGGCACTTGTGTGAGTCCATGGAACTCTTCAGATATTGCTCACTGTCATAAAAATAATCTATTTTCTCTTTTGTCCCTGTTAACTGGAATTCATAGCAAAATAAAGGAGTCAGCTAGAAACAGGTATTATCCTACAAGATTTGATAAGAAATTGGAAACAAGAAGGACTGGCCATAAGGATTTAAAAAACAAACAAAAACACACAACATTTGGGATGGCAAAAGCAGCTTAGGAGCAGTTTCTTAAACAATGCTGGTAAGGCTAATGAAGGACAGAATGGAGAACAGTGCTAATCAAGGAAAAATTACAAGCTTTAATTTGGGAGTTGCTGAGGAAAACTGAGAAATCTTTGTGTTTGTCCTAGTTACAAGGATCTTTAGGCTGTTGTGGCAGCGTACAACTTAGCAGGCTGTCTTTCAGAGATTTATGATTAAGGCAAAGAAATGAGGCAACTGTAATGCTCAACTTCCCTGCGAACACTGCCTTTCATGCCAGAAGAAAGGCTGAGAGGTTATTTCATCACAATCACTATTACATTAAGTCTTCTTGTAGCCACAGGCTTTGTGTCCTAAGCAGTTCCTCTCAACTTTAAAAACCCAATTTCCTTTTGTTTTTACCCAAAACATACCCTTCAGTCACAGTCAGGGATACTCTGTTGTGAGAGGTCTGTTTATCCCAGGGCGCATTTTCATGGCTCTGGCCAGTGGGAACTTTTCCTGCACCAACTTTATCTGCGTTTGTATACATGCAATGCAAAGCAGCACACAGTGTGTGTGGAATTCAGTCTTCCTTGATAGCGTTTGGTACCCACATCGCTCTGATGAACATTATTCTCTTAAGGAGAAGTGGAATGGAAAGTCATGCCTTTAGGTTAAAAGGAAGTCTGGAGAAAATCCATGGAGGAAAACAAGGAGAGGAACTCTGAACAGATCCTGAAATCAATGAAGAGCTCGTACGTTTAGCTGAGAATGAATGTCATCATGTTTTTACTTTAAAATTTGCTTTCAGTTGATTAATTTTAAGGTTTTTACTGTGCACTTATATTGAGAAACAATAAGGTCAAAATATAAACATTTCATATTAGGAAAGCAAACAGCTCCAATGATAGCTTCAGTAGATTTCTTAATGGGAGATTTCAAAGAGGATGAGGCTGTGGTAGAAAAACAGATGGACAAAGCAATGAAAGCAGTAATACACAGCCACAAGAGGTACAAGAAGAGGAAGAAAATCAGGATCAAGAATGAAGTCAGCATCGCAGACAAGGGAGGCAGCCATGAGGTCAGAAGAGAGCAGAACAAAAGAAGAGAACGAGCAGTGCATGTATATGTGATAGGGCCTGATTCTGCCCTAGCTTACACCAGTGCAGCTGCATTGACCGAATCCTTTTAGCACAATGTCCATTTCAATATGATCTAACAACATACATGCAAGCTTGCTTGTTTTTGTTTGTTTGTTTAATCAGTGCACAGAGCTAAGTTTTTCATTGTCTTACACTGTTTCTAGACAATTGTGATTTCGCTTTTCCACTGTGGTTACTATGATGGTCCTTTAGATACTGCAGATTTCCTCTGTGTATCTTCTGTGAGTAAACATTTACCTGTTTCATGTCTGCATTCTGCTTTAGCAAAATTAATTCTTTAAAGATCATTTGGGGAAAGCATGATACTGCACACTACTGTTTGAATAGCATATTATTTTATGCATTTTTAAAATCTATGAATTCTAGGTAATTCCATCCATCAATGCTCATTTAAAAATACTTAGGTGTTGTTTCTTATTTGTTGTTGTTGTTGTTTTGTTTTGTTTTGTTTTTTTACATTGAGAGTATTCATGTTTTTTAATATTTTGGCATCAGTGGTGTAAAAAAGAATGAAGAGAAGAATCCCAAAATGAATAAGCAGGAAAACAGACATGACTTGAAACCCTTTTTTATTGCATCTTTTATACTTCTAGCATTTATATTATTTTTAAAGTTGTAACCCACAGAAACTTTGCCTCTAACCTCTAGAATAGAGGGGGGGAAAAAAAAAAAAAAAAGGAAGAAAGACCATAAAACCTCTAAAACCTGCCAACTCCTCTTCCCTCCCCAAAACTCCAGGCTTCTGCTACTCTACTTATAAATATATCTTACACTACCTTAGCATCACAGATGGCACTGTACTTACTCCTTGCTTACATCACTGTAAAGCAGAGTTAAACCCTCAGCTCACTGATTAATGAGAAGTAATGGCAGCATAGCTGTTGTTTTCCATTTGTCTACCATACTTCCAGTTCTGAAGAGCTACCTGCACAAGAACAAACAGTTGCAGCTCCTAAGAAAACTGATTCGTAGCCCTACACAGACGAACAAAGAAATGCACACAAAGAAAGCTGTGCCCTACCCAACTCCGGCGGGCCTGTCTGAGGTGTGCCGAATCCCAGCAGGCTAAGAAGCGCTGGCGGAGCCCCCAGCAGACAGCAGCACTGGGGCCCTGAGACCAAAACGGCCCATCAAAGATAGAAATTTCATACTGAAAGAACATAATACATATATCACTTAAGGCATCTAGCTTAAAATATTGAAAAGGAGGACAGAACGGTGGAAAGGGGGGGATCTTTTAGAGGATTGCCTGTGGACTGTATTTTAATGTTCTGAAGCTGCTCCCTCAAGCTATTTTATACAATACCCTGTTTTCTCGAGTTTCAGAAGTACTAATGATTCAATGGATGCAGAATCACAGAAAGCTCCTGAACTCAGCTTATGCTCCCCTCCACTGCCTTGAAGTCCTATTTCCAGCCAGTGTTTTAGAACTAGGGAGCACTGTAACAGGGCAAAAATCTCTCGGCAATATTAACTGTTACCTTCTCTGAAAGGAATTCATTTCAAGCCAGAGAAATTGGATGTATATGACAGAATTTTTTTTTTTTTTCCTAAGAACTGGTAGATTATTAACCTAAAAGCTTGTTTTAATGCAACAGTCATAGTAATGAAATGCAGTGTCTCTTTTCGTGTTTAGTATCAGATTTTTTTCCTCTCTTCTCTAATATTTCAGTAGATATTTCACGTAGGTTTTGATGTTAAAATAGCAGATATTTGAAATGTCATGAATACCCAATAGAAATTTGATAAGTAGCAAGCCTCTCTCCCCAGTTTAATATGGGGATAGTGCTTTTTCAATCCTTTCCAAACACATGGCCAAGCAGCTCTTGCTATAATGTCAAAATGTGACATGAAAATACCATTTCATGCAAATCTCAACTATCTACAACTTCAGATAGATGCTGCATACTCCCGAGCTGTATAAATCATCATGGTAAAGATGGCTTTGTTTTCATCATGGCAGCAAATAACACTGCCAGGATTTTCACTCTAAAAATAAAACTAGGAAAAATGTAGATAGTGCAAAAATATAACTGAAATAAAAAAAAAGAATTCTGCACCTTCTAAGTCTCATTTGAATACCTTTTTTTTTTTTCCCTCACAAGACTGTTCTGAATTAATTAGAAATTACTAAAATGTTGAAGCAAAGCCATGCTCTGCTGAAATTTTACCAAAATCAGAATACTTCACTTTGAGATACCACCTTTGCTGAAGGTTTTGATGGAAAGTCTTGAAACAATTGAAATATTTGAAAAGGGAAACAGTCTGAGGTATCCGAATTTTACCAGGATGAAAACTGTTTTTTGGCTGATCTAGGTAGAAACTCACTTCTTATTCCTCCGTTCCACTGTTTTGAGTCATGTTTTTGGCATTTCACTAGCTTTTACTTATCTGTCCTCTGTCAGCAATGACACCTGCCCTCTTCGTCTGGATGTCCCCTCCAGGAGTCTCTCAGCCATGCTCAGAGCCATTCCCTATGGTCTTCCTTTTTCTCTTTTGTTGAGTAAATCTCCTCCACTGATCTGATGTCCACTGCTTTATTGCACAGTTATTGTTGCATTATTATTATGACACTAACTGCCTTATGACACTAACGTGCTCTCCTATGCCATCCCTGAAAGCAGTAGCTAGACCCGAGCAGCAGAGCTCTCTGATGCAGTTTGCTGATAGGCAACGCCATAAGAAGTGCTTTAAAATGTGATCAACACCAGCCTTATGTCCTAATACTTCAGTGCATTTCTCATGCTTGCAGTCAATTTTTTTTTTTTTTTAATTACTATATTTTGAATGAATACTGTAAGTTTGTCTAAGTTCACTCTGAAGTTCTGGCAATCTATATTCTGTACTTTATGTGCTGGTGATTAAGATTCTTCCCCATATGTATGTAGTAGCTGGGAGGAACAGCTTGGAACTGTGATTTTTTTTTTAGAGATTTATCCTAATACTTTGTTCTCCCTGGTACTCCTGCTGTTGCCACTTCTACTGCCCAAGGAAATGTTTCTGTCTCAAATCCCTCCACTTCCAAAGTCTATGCATAGGCGGTGAATACAGTCCGAAGGTCACGCTTCGGAGAAAACAAAAAAGGATGGAGAGAAAAGGAGAAGTTGTTTAAAAAAAAAAAAAAAAGGCGGTGACTTGGTGAATCTCCAACACGAGCTCCTACATGTAAAAACTCATTACATTCCACCAACTTTCAACTGGGAGAACTCCTTGAGAGCAGCCCTGCAGAGAAGGACTTGGGCGTTGTGATTGATGAAAAGCTGGCCATGAGCCGGCAGTGCGCTCTTGCAGCCAGGAAGGCCAATGGCATCCTGGGCTGCATCAAGAGAGGGGTGGCCAGCAGGGAGAGGGAGGGGATCGTCCCCCTCTACTCTGCCCTTGTGAGGCCTCACCTGGAGTGCTGTGTCCAGGCCTGGGGCCCCCAGGACAGAGGGGATGTGGAGCTGTTGGAGCGGGTCCAGAGGAGGGCCACCAAAATGATCAGAAGGCTGGAGCACCTCTCCTGTGAGGAAAGGTTGAGGGAGTTGGGATTGTTCAGCTTGGAAAAGAGAAGGCTCCGGGGAGACCTCATTGCGGCCTTCCAGTACTTGAAAGGAACTTACAGGCAGGAGGGGGACTGACTTTTTGCACAGGTGGAGAATGGTAGGAGAAGGGGGAATGGGCTAAAACTGAAAGAGGGGAGGTTTAGGTTGGA
>VXAV01008646.1:4349-44600 GCA_013399715.1 Alectura lathami
TCCTTCCACTTGATGTCTTCGTCGTCTCCCATCTCCTCGTCTCCCTCCACCTTGATGTCATCCGGGTCCTCCATGTAGGGGCCCTCGCCGGGGTACAGCTCCTCGGGGGAGCCCTCGGCCCCGCTGGGCTCCAGGTGGGCGCCCACGCCGCGCCCCGAGCAGTCGGCGCAGACCCCGTGGCGGCGGGAGCCGTGCTTGATGCCCACGCTGGCCGCCGACATGAACACCCGGTTGCACACCTTGCACACGTACTTCTTGTCCTTGCTGTGCACCTAGGAGAGGAGGAGGAGCAGGGAGGTGAGCAACGGGCACGGCCCCAGAGCTGCCCGAGGGATGCTCACCCACAAACCTCGGCTTTCAGCGCGGAGCCAACCCCTCGCAGCTCGTTCAGCTCTGCAGGCTGTCACACAACGGGAAATCCTCTCGTTGGAGAGCGCTTTTCATCTCACTAGCAATTTTGAGAGGAACTTCCAGTCCTTTCGGTTTTTCTTTCTTTCCCAATCCGGAGCACAGCAGCTTGTCACAGTTTTGGCAAACTAACTTCAAACAGCCCTGACGACAGGAGGGTTGCAAGCTGCCAGGAAACACCTCCGAAAGGCACAGCAACAGCCGGGGCGCGGGGCTTTCTGCCCGTGGGTTACTGGGCTTTCCCCCCACGCGGCTGGGGGACGGTGCGCTCAGCGGCGCTGCAGAGCGAGCTGCACCCGCAGCGCAACGCCTGGGCCACAAAGCAGGCTCACTGTGGATTTAAAACCCGACGAACTTACTGCGAGAGACGGTCCGCAAGCACGCGGCACCGCTCTGCTCCCACCCAGGGTGAGGCTGCCAGCTCCCAGCAGCTCCCAGCCCCTCGGGACGCTGCAGCAGAGCGGGTGAGGAAGCTGTGCACGCACAGAGCCACGCCGCTGCGAAGCAGAACGGGAAACGCGGGGCAGGGTTCAGCTGAAAGCCCCGAGGATACCCCGGGGCAGCGCTTCCTGTTGGCCACGGCCTGCTCCTGCCTCTGCAAACCCCGGCTTACGCTCTGCCACCGCTCAGAGGCATCGTCTGAGATGCAGAGAGTTCAGAGGGAAAATTCTGCGTTTACTTCAGCGTTCTGGTTCAAGGAAAACAGGCATTTCTATCAAATTTGGATTTTATATGAGACAAGGCAAGTATTCTTTTTTGACCCGAGCTAAACATAAACTAAAACGGCCCCTTTTGTCTTGGGTTCTCAATTGAGGAACTGAAAGAAAAGAAAGCTTTTTCGTGTGCTAAACCTATTTCCTTTTTCTACACGTTATTTTTACAGCACATTTTCCCTTGATGCAGATCAGCATCCACCTTTGCAGGTCTACCAGAGAACTGACAATGAAGCCCCAGAATGCCACAGATAACGGGAGTAAGATCACCAGCCCTGCCCAGCAGCTTGCCCTGCCACGAGCTCTTCAGGAAGCTGGCACCACCCCTCTTGGTGCCACCTGGCTCCAACAAACCACCCCTCTGCACAGCTTCACTGCAACAGGACCGCCAGCTACGGGCACAACTGCCGCTCTCCGGGGGTCTCACCGCAGCACCGCTCTCGGGGCTCCCAGCCCCACGATCCCCCCTGGCCTCCTGGCAGGAGCGGGCTGGCAGCGGGCTGGGACCAGGTGGTCTCTGAGGCCCCTCCCAGCCCAAACCATCCCACCATTCTAGGAAATACTTGGCATCCAAATCCAAACACTGTTCAGTTTCGTTTAGTTGTAGCAGGACCCCAAAACAAACAAACAAACAAACAACCCAACAAACTTTAACAAAAAAGTCCTTTTTCCTTTAGTGCATACCTCTGAGTCTTTTACAGCCAAAAATGTGTAACCCAGCTGCTATCTTCTAAACCGGCTTAATTCCTGACATAGAGGTGAATCTGAGGGAGAGATTCGGACGGAACACCTCCCTGCACGCATTCACCCCCACCTGACTTCACCTCCCAGTGCACAGTAAGGAGAACCCGAACTGCGAGCCCAGGGCAGCACGTCAGTGACCCGGAATGGCTCCAGCATGGAACCGAGGCCTCAGTTAATCTGCAGATCACCCCAGTATCACCCTGAAGGGTGTAACGCGCTTCCCTGCCTCTGCCACACTTTGTAGAACCATGCTGTCATTAGCACAGAACGACTTCCCAGAGCAGGAGGGCGACTGAAAACTTTGTTACCCTTGAACCAAGCTGCATGAGCGCTGTGAAATGGCCTTTGGAGGAAGGTACGCCAGGGTATGGGTGTGCTTTCGGGACTGGGATGAGGGCAGTGAAGTTCTCTGGGGCTTTTTGAGAATTCCAGCAGGAAAACACTACCTGGTCTAAGCACACCTCCTCTCCCCTAGCAAGATATTCTCTACGTTAACATTTTAATGCATGATGTAGAAATGGAAACACAGTTACTGAAGTGACCTCAGCAAGCCAATTCTTAGCCACTGAAGCTGCCAATCCTCCTGATTTTTTCTTGAATATCTCACTGCACGAGACCCTCACAGCTACAGTCCCCAGCATTTAAAAAGAATTTCAGATTTTCTCTGCAAACCTAACTAGAGGGGCAACAGAACCTGCAGGCCTGCACTAATGAAACCATTACACAGAAACTGTTTGCTGCCCTGCAGTATCACCTTGTACTAAGCCTTGAGAAACCATTTTAGGATGCAAACTACTGTCCCCTGAAAAAAAAAAAAAAAAAAAAGCAAAATTTGGCAGCCTCACCAGCGTGTGCCGCTTCATGTGCTCCCGGCGCGTGAACTTCTTCCCGCAGATCTCGCAGGGGTAAGGCCTCTCCCCGGTGTGGGACCGCATGTGCCTCTTCAGGATGCACTGGTGCATGGCGGAGAAGCTGCAGTAGGGGCACTTGAATTTCTTCCTGATCACCGTGAACTCGTTGACTGGAAGAGAGCGAGCGGAACGCACAGGTTACTTTGGGAGTGTCCCCAGGGGTCGGTGCTCGGCTCAGTATTTCACTGTTAGGTCAGGTCACTGTGAAATCACGTTCTCATCTCTTCACCACCTGCAATTTTCTAAACCCATGAACCATAGGGTGCGATTGCAGCTACGTGCCTTCATCAGAGCAGCTTTGGAACAAGCCAGCACACAAGCACTGAGCACAACCCAACAGACGTCGCCTAGCGCTGGGAAAGGAGCAAATAAAGAGGGCTGGCGACCTGCCGCAGTGCTGATTCACGGCAGGGAATCACCCTAAACACCAGAATCTCAACCTGCAACACTTCTTTGTGGCGAACTGCCTGGCGGAGGACAGCAGGCCCAGCTGTAACACCGACAGCACCGCGCTCTGCTGTTATTTGGGGCTGTAAGCAAGCCCCCACACGGCCTCCAGGGGGGCTTCAGCAGAGGTGCAACGGCTGCAGTTTGTCCAGAGGCAGCAGCAGTCAGGACAAACGCACGCTCCACCATCCAGCTCTCAACCTGTGCTGCCCCCGTGCAATACAGAGGGATGCATCACGTCGAACTGCAGCACGGCCCTCGCGCTCCTCCTCACAAGCCAGCTGTGTATGTACAGGCTTCGATGCTTTTTTTTTTTTTCCTCAAATCATATTTTGCTGAACTGGAAAATGATAATTTTTTTAAAAAATCTTTCTGACATTGTTGATTCTTTTCTCGCCATCTCCTCAGAAGCGCAGGGAAGCGGGCGTGGGGGATGCAGCCAGCACCAACCAACAGCCCCGTGGTCCAATGTGCCAGCAGAATGCACACAGCAGCTGGGTGTGGGTACCTCCTCCTCCCCACAAAACCAGCGTGCAAAATGCAGCAGGTGGAAACAAAGCATTTGCTGTTCCCTGAGGACAGCCACCCGCTACAAATTTGGAAGCGACTGGACCCAGTGACTTTAAATCTCCTAACAGTTGTAGTGCTTCCTATTAATATGTTAATTTTCACCCATTTTTTTCTTAATTATCACCATTTCTCAAAGTAATATATTGTTCACATAACAAAGAGGAAAAAAAAAAAAGAAAGCAAATTCCAGCTAATCATCTTAAGCACGCTATCATGTCTGCTAATGGATTTTTGTAAATGAAAGCCTGTGTAGGAAAGCCAAGGGAGTGAGGGAAATGCCATGCCTGCCCTACAGGCTCCCAACACACCGAGCACTTCGCAGGGTTTTCAGGAGCTCCTTGCAATGTTATCTGCCACAAACGCCCTGCCAGCTGCGTGCACACCGCGTGCTCCTCGCGCACCACACGCGCTGCCCTGGGAGCTGCAGGGCTTGCTGGCAGCTCAGAAACAGCTGGTTTTAGCACACCCAGCGGGCCTGAGCTCTCAGTGCTATTTAACGCCAGTTTGTGGGCTTTTTTAGTTCTGTTTATACTGTTCTCTTTGCCTTTCACAGATGAAACAATATCCAGGTAACCGCAGAGCAGCTGTGCAGAGCCAGTGAGACCCACCTCGCGGCGCTCCTGAGGCTCGCAGCATCCTCAGCCAAGCCAACGCCACCTCGCACAACCAGAACAAGCATTTCAAGGCAAGCTCGTCCTAGAAAAGCCATCCAGCCTCTTCTCTGTTGTGATGCAGACTGAAAGCACGCTTCAGGAGCTCAAAGCCTGCCTCGATAGGAATTTTGTGCTAGCACCTGCTGAGCTGGAAGGACACACCCCCACTGCATGGCTGTGCCAAAACCCTCCCTTCCAACTGCAAAGCTCCGCAGACCCACAGCCCGCCCCAGAGGTGCCCTGCTTCCCGGCAGCACGTCTGTAGGGCTCTGAGAACCTCCCAGCCCACGGACAAGCAGCAGCCCCCTCGCCGCTGCCCTGCTGCGGTACGGAGGACGGTCGGTGCACGCTGAGGGTCTGTCACCCACCTGTCCCGGGGGCAGGACTCTGCAGGGCCGACCGCAGTGATCCTGCACACACACACACACACACACACATTCCTCCCTGAACGGTTTTGGGAAGCCCCCAGCACAGCTGGGCACTGTCTGACGCCCAGAGCCCTGCTGCTGGCAGCACGGCCCCACTGCCCGCTTTCTACCCACAGCGGTCAGGGCACAACCACAGTGCGAAAGCTCCACTTGCTCCCTTCCTGGGAGAACTTAAATTACAGGGAAAGTATTTCCTCTGTGTCTTCTCCTTTGGATCTGACATACCCTGTAGAATAATCAGAGGCAAGGAGCCCACCTTCTCCCACAGGGAAGTCTTAGGGAAGCTTCACGTTGATGACACAAAGCTCTCTCTGATAAACTGTTTCCAGTCTGAGGGCTGGAGCATCACCCAGGGGCCACACCAACACCTGCACTGCCCAGGGCTACAGGACATTTAAGAAGTCACAAACATTTCGGCAGCTGTAGTTCTATTGAAACTCTTTTTCACCAAGTAACCAGAAGTTTAGCTTTTGTATGGACAAACGTTAACACCTGAAAACTAACAGCACTGCTAGGAAGTAACTGTGCTGAAGAGTAACACTGTCACAGCACCGTTAGACCTGCCCACGAGCAGGTACCTACTGAGCAAGGCACCAGCTGCGGCACACATCTGGTCTGCTGTCTGAACATCAGCATTTTATAGAGCTTACGTCCAGCAGCGCGAAGGTGCTAAGAATTAATCTTCAACAAGATCAAGAGCGCTCCCCAACAGCAGTGCCACCGGCAGCCCCTACAGGACACGGCCCCAAAGCGGAGAATGCAACACAAACAGCGTCGCGGTACAAACCTCTGTCCTTACCTTCACTAACGTGTTTACAGAAACCTGTGTTTCTAAAACCAATGCAACAGTGCTTGGAAAAAGCCTCTGGCCTTGTCACCTCCAGGAATGCATTTATGGTGGCTGCCCAGCGCAGCGCATCCCTGCGGCCCTGCCGGAGAGGGGTGGAAGCAGCAGTGAGTGATGGAGCCCTGAATTAACCACGCAAACCCGTAAGGAGCTGGTGAGCGCTGGACTACCCCGCTCATCTGTGTGCTGTGCAGAACTCCGACATTTCAGACCATCCTCGCTCCTTTTAAGGCTGTCAACAGAAACACACAATTTAATTGTCAGATTTACAATTCCCCTCATCTCCCTATTTTCTAAATGCAAGAACCCTGCTTTTTAAGTGTTTTCTGTGCAGTTAAGTGTTTAAAGTGTTTTCTATAGGTCACACGCTACGGAAGCCTCCTCGCTGAAGGCAGGAAGCGCTCTGACACGCAGGCGAAGCAGAGCACTCCTTGAGATGCTGCTGGAGCCAACGAGCTGCAGGGAAATAATTCCCTGCTGAACGAAGGTGTCACAGAGTTACACGAGCACTTCCACATGCAGTTCACGGTTCAATAGCTACAACCTCAAAACAGCCGATCCCGCTGCCATCTTTAATTAAGAAGCTACTGGAATGATCGGAAGTGATCTGCCACGAGCACACGCAGCGCTGCGTCCCCCGTGCCCTACAGCACACTCGCGTGGCTGTGACGAGTTTCCAACAGCACCTTTTGTCCCTTGAGTACATCAGAGAAATCAGACATGTGACTGACATTACAATGGGATAAAACTCACATTAAAAAAAAGAACCAACACAAACTGTCTCTATCACCTCGTGAACAAAAACCTTGGGGAGATCGCTTGTGCTGTGCCCCCACGCTGCCAGGTAACGCTCCCTTCGGTCACGGCTTTCTCCTGCCTCACCTTGCTGATTACTAACAGCACGGTAAGTTATGAGGCAATTAGCATGCTGACAACTGTACCAGGAGAAGTTAGCACGCTATGAACTAGTGATAGGAACAACAAAAATGAACGCCATGGTGAGAACAAACCGATTAGAGCACGGTGTGCTACAGAGATCACGCAGGAAAGCGTTCTCAGCTCTGACCACATCATTCCTAAATGAGGAGCAAGAGCTGAGCCAAGCCGGGACGCCCTGGCTCCCGGCCTGCCCCAAACCCAGCCCTCACCCTTTGCAGGGCCCCGGGCAGAGGGACCAGCGGGGCTCACCTGGCACTGCCCAGCAGGAAACTCCCCACTGGGGACCCCAGGCCACTCTGAGCACAACCAAGCATTTCACATTTTTGTCCGAGATGCATCCCTGTCACAAGAGAACTGGCTTTTCTGAAGAACTCCAAACGGGTTGCTTTAACCTCCTTAGCTGCATGCCTTGCACATCAGGGAAAGCAACGCTGCAAGACACACAGCTCCGAGGCCTGCACTGCTGGCAAGCTCTGCTCTGCACAGCGCAGCTGGAGAGCACTGCACTTAATTATGCTGCTCTCATTTAATAGCCACCATGATCTGGTTTTGCAAGTAAATATCGGAAGAGACATTTAACTTCAAAAAAAAAAAAAAAAGTGAATTTCATGTAACAAAATACAGATTACAGGAAGACTGCTACCACCCACTAACAACTGCTCCTGATTTTGGATGTGCACCACAGCTTACAGCTAGATCTTCTACACAAACCCTCCTCTTCAAGTTCAAAAACAAACATTCAGCTTGGCTAACATAAATAATGGTAAGTAAATTCGTCAGAAAGTTTACAGAACTGCAGAAAGCCCCAGCCATGCTCCAGTATATTTTCTAAGAACTAAACACTCAAGGACAGCATTACAGTAGACACACCTCGCAACGATTCCAAGCCCAGACAACACACCCTGCTGCCCACCAGCAGCAGGTCTTCCCCCCTCCTCAGTAGGGCACAGAGCCCCAGAGGCAGAACCACTCTCAGCGTCCAGCAGCCCCGTGCTTTCAGAGCTCCCCATCTCAAGCTGAGAAGCCCTGGAATGCTCAAACAGTCCCACGGAGAGAGCAGAGCCCAGCGGGCTGCTCGCTGTCATTAATCCCACTGCTGACATGCTCACAAGGTCAGGGATGCTGCTCTCCCAGGGAGTATGAGGCAAACATCACCACCTCTTTTATAAAGCACTTTGAGATCTACTGACACGCTGAGTTTAAGGTAAGCACACGGGGTGATCGCACCAACCAGACATCCGAAGTGCCGCGACGTGGACTGGCCAAAGCGACCTTCACACCCAGACTGCCCCACGGCTGCAGTTCCGCAGTCTGCAGCCAGCGCCTCATGGACCTGACCCGCTCTGGGGTGTTACTGCACTACCTCACCCCTGCGGCATCTCCATTTGCAGCAAGAAAACAAGGAAACAATGTCTCCCTAGCTTAAAAGAAGCATCCAGCACACACAGCAGCAGCTACACCTCCTGGGGCTCCTCATCTTGCTCTAGGCTGCCCCGCAGCCCAGCGCACCCAGCGGGGCAGAGGCCGGGCAGCACACCTCAGCGCGGCTCTTCTGCGTGCCACGGCCCTCCCACAGAGGACACGCACGACAGCGCACTCGTCCCCGGGCGCGGACGGATGGCGCTGGGTTAGGTCGGTCTTGTCGCGAGACAGCTTGGCGCAGGTGGGACCCTGCGTCTTCCTGCAGCTCCAGGCTGGACCTCAGCGGGAGGCTGGCGGGGCACTGGGCGCGCTTGGAAGCGGGCGAGCGGGCTGGGGGGCACGGTGCCCAGCAGGGCGGGCAGCTGCGGGCAGCGGGAGGAGCACGGGGACGGCGTGCCTGGGGCCGTGCTCGAAAACCCTCCTGCAGAAGCCACAGGTCAGTCTCCTGGGTAGGGCTGAGTGCGGGAATGGGCCACCGCGGGTTAAGTGCACGTCTTCAGACCTCAAAAAGCACGCACCTAGAACAGAAATGCACACGCATGTACAAATCACTGCCTTCTGGTTAAAGCGGCGGTAATTCAAAGACACTGTTTTGCTCTCTACTTACCGGAGTCAGAGTTATCAAAGTGCCAAAGTGCTAGAAACCCGTCGTAAGCGGCCTGCGAAGGGAAAGCACGCTCAGGTTAAGGCAAGCTCTCACAAGAACACGCCCTCAGAGCTCAGCCTCCCGTCTAGATGGAACTAGGTGATCTTCAGGGTCCCTCCCAAGCCCAGCCACCCTACGATCCTATGATCTTATCAGCCCCCTTTCGTCCTGGCAACACCACTTGCCCTTACAAAGCTTCCTTTGTCACAGCAGCAGTTAACCAGGCCACGCTCTGCAGGGCTGGGCGTTGAAGGGCAGCCACCAGCCTGCCTGCTGAAGTCAGTCACTGAGGGACCTCCGTGCCCCTGAGCACCTGCAGCTCCCACTCAGGCCAACGGGAGACCAAGGACAGACTTCCAGCAGACACAAGAACTGGAACCACGCAGCAAAGCCCATGCTAAACAAACAGGTTCTGCTCGGCTCCCTTTATGCAACGCTCCCTGGCGTTGCTCATCCACGTGAGAAAGATGAGCTGATTTTCCCCTGCTCGCGGTGCAGCAGATGGCAGCCCAGCACGGGGCAGTCTGCGGGGGGGCCGCTGCACGCCGACCCCGCAGCTCCTCCGTGCTGCGTGGGGAAAGCTGAGCTGCCACCGCGTGCACCGTGCAAAAATACCGGAGCCAAGAAGTGCTACAGGAAGGGATGGGTTTGTGTGAAGCTCCTGACTGCTACAATGCAGAAAGCCAGGCTGCTTCTGGCTGTATTTAGATTATAGGAAGCCCAAAGTCAGGCTGCTAGGAATGGGCAGCAGGGAGCTGGGCACTCAGATACCTTTATGCCATTATTAATACTCACACAGGCAGTGTTTTGTGAGCTAAGGAGCTTGCAATAAAAAGGAAGAGTGTTCTTTAAAAAATGGATCGTTCTTCGAATGCACACTCCGTTGAGGTGAGGCAGAAAGGGGGAAAATAAAGAGCAACAGCTCTGACCTCAACAGATTCCTAGTTTTAAAATACATATTTTTTTAAACACCTGACAGATCAAACAAAACGTTACGGTCTTTCGAAATACTCCTAGTGGGATAATGTGATTAAAGAGACACCCTGCCTTTTCCCCCCATGATCTTACCTGGGTGCGGGAGGGCATCTCTCCTGTCGCGGTGGCTTCTGGTGACATTTCACCAGGGGAGCAGGCCGCGGGGGGGCTCTGCGTGGCAAGGTGTGCTGGAGGCAGCGGGGGGGAGGCAGCTTCCACTCTGCCATCACATTCGCCCCTTGAACGACTCCAGTTGGTGCCAGGCCCTGAGGAACACAGGAAACGAATCTCACCCGCGTGAAGGAGCACCAGAACGGGCCTGGGGACGGCGGGGACGGGCCCTCGCCGCGCGTCTTCTGCCCGCGGGGCGGCCGCCTCCTGGCTCCTTCCTGCAGGACGCCCCTGGGGAAGCACCGCTGCCAGCAGGGCCACCGGGGGCTCTCACTGCGCCCACACCCACGGGGGCCTGGGCTACGCCTTCTGGAGGACGGACGCCGAAGCTTCGGATCTCAGAGTTGAGCTCGGTGTTTGACTTCACACAGTGCCGCCAGCCCTCGATCTCAAAGTGCTTTACAAAAGATGGAAACACGTACGTATGTATTGCTTGACGCTGCGCCTAGCGAGCACGGGAGTCCCAGTGGTTGCACAAAGCTGTTCAGTTACACCTGACAGTCCTCACATCCTAAAAACCTGCTGCAGTTACGACGGAGAACACTGTGCGATGGAGGCAGAGCCACGCCTGCTCACTGACTGTGCACGGATGCATTGCATTATGTTCCAAAAACTACACTGATAACCAGTGCCCAGTCCACAGAGAAATGGAAACAGAATCACACCGGTGCACATCACGAGAGGTTCAACGTTACCGAACACTTCGACTCCGTATCACGATGATGCATTGAGCAGGCCAGTTTTTATTTTATCTTTGAAGAGCAAGTAGGCAAAGTCAGAAGCAAATACTGCACAGAAGTAAATTCACAGATAAAGCTCCATGCCCCAAAGGCTTTTTCCTTCTAACACCAGCGTCTGAACGAAGCTGCGACGCACACCAAGCACCCCTTAGAGCAGCGGGGAACAACAAAAGTCCGAGTCTGTGCCACGCCTGAACGCCACACGCTGTGATCTGGGTCGCAACAAAGCACTCAAGTGAAACTGCACATGGGTTTCCAAATCTGAGCAATCATCAACTTAAATTTTTTATTATTGCTATTTTTTTAATCAGCTCTCAAAGGAAACTCTCCTCCTGTGCCACAAGCTGGGCGGTTGATTTCCCTTCCGCCGCTTTGATCGCGGGACGAAACCTCTCACAACTTCGGGAGCTCTATTCAAGGCTGCTAACAATACCTTCCTGGTTTTCTGGGGGTGCTCCTCTATTGCTGCTATAATTTAAAACAGGGTAACAAAGTGCCAAAACCCCAAAAATTAGAGAAAGGAAAAAAATGAGGAAAAAAGTGAATTAATCAGAAAATCCTGTAGAAACTGCCAGCAGGACCACGGTCCCGAGGTCAGCAGCAGCACTCCTGCCTGGCCGCTCATGCTTCTGCTCTCTGCACGTCACCAGCCGGCCCCAGCTGTGCTGCAGCTGGCAGGGGCTGGGCACAGGGGGCAGCCCCCAGCGGGGCCGGGCCCACCTCTCCCCTGCCAGCACCTTCGGAGCCCACCTGGGCCCGGGAACCTCGCGTGTCGCAGGGCAGCGGTTACCGAACGAGCGATGGAACAGCGTAAGGAGAAACAAACCCAGCCCAGACGAGCCACAGATACGTACAGCACAACACAGAGGCACCGAGGGCATTTTTCAGCAGTCACTGATGTTTATTTGGTCTCCAGTAGTGCAGGTAAGACAAGGAGAGAAGCCCATCCTTTGTAGACAAGAACAGCACCCGAATTTGTTTGGACCAGTATGGAGAGAAACCTTCCTCCCTGACAAATTTTCTTTAAAATTCAGTGAATGCAAAGTATTTTCACTTTTAAATCAGCCATTAGAAGTGCTTTTCTTCAGCCAGCCTTGCAGCGGAAGATGATTTAGCAGGATGTGTTGACTGTGGTATTCCCTGTCTGCTGTGGAAAACAGAGGCAACGGTTATCACATCTTCCCTAAAATTCCAGCCTTCCTCCCCTAGATCTTGGCTTCCCCTGTGCTAACGTACCTTGCAGAACTGAATACCTTCAGCTCCCATTTGGGAAAGGTGACCACCGGGTGAAATGTGGTCCTTTAACACCCGGCGCGAGTAGAAATTATTGGCTCCAATGAACCGCTGACTAAAAATAAAGTATTAGCTGGTCTGCCCAAAAGAAAAGGGCTCTGTGTGCCATGCCATCACTTGGACAACAGGCTCCATAGGAATTGCTTCTATAAACAGTTTCAGTTGCAGCAGGGTAAACAGGAAGAGCCAAAGTTAGCCCTATAAAGAAGCGTGCCATGCGCTGCTCCCAAACGCGGGCGAGCTGCTCCTCAGGGCAGTCCAACCCAACCGCCCCACTCTGAAAGGTTTCCTTTGACAAGGAGAAAACAAAGCTAGTACGAACGAGAAAACAAGGACGTAAATTAACCACTTTGTCATGAGAATTAAAGTTCTCATTCTCTTGTTACACTTGGCAAAAACACCCCAACCCATCCAGCTAAAGCCTCAGAGCTCCGCAGACGTGGCGTCACCGCGCTAATGCCACAATTGAAAGACAGCAGGGAGCACCCCAGAGAGGAGCTCAGCAGAACTGAAGCTGGAAATTGGCAAAGAGCAGCAGACAACCCCAACCCCACGGAAGGACGAGGGAAACCGAGCCTCTCATCACGGCGTCTCTGCAGGTTCGACAGCGAGCGGCACCCGCGGTGACATCAGCGCTGCCCACGGAACCGCTGCGCGCTTCTTCCCACGCAGCCCGCGGGTTCGTCGGGTCTCGCAGCACGGGGACGGGGCCAATCTCAGCTGCACACCGCGAGCGCCGCAGGCTCAGAGCACCCGGCTGCAGTCGCCCGGCAGCTCCTTCGAACGGCGGCAAAACAGCTCCCCACATCCTGTGCCGCATTTTCCATCCACTGAGCGCGACGCCGCACCTCGCTCATCGGTACGAGACACGGTGGATTAGGAACTGAGAACCTGGGGCTAAGTGAAAACCTTGGGGCATCCTCTGCCAGCTTTTACAGCAGCGTGAGCTACGGGGAAGAAAAATTGAAACCTGTATGTATGGGTAGCTCTGAGGTTCACACCCCCTTCGGAACGGCTCACCAGAACGCTAAGCACGCGCGCAGTGCTCCTCTGGCCCCACAACCGAGTCTGTGCCTCCAGAAAAGGAAAACAAACGTTAAAGCTGCTCCTTGAGTCAGCTGCTCCCTGCGCTAGCTCATAACGATGACAATCCACTGGGAGCAGTTAACACCAGAAATACATTTTTTAAACTCAGGAGAGATTTATCGCTTAAAATTCTGGAGGTTGGTGCGTTCCCTCTTCCAGTCAGACGCGAACTGCCACACACGGTGCTGGTTTGGGCATTTTACAAAGAACCCGGTTCGCTGTGTTCCTGCTTCCCCTCTCCTTTCTCTTTGTGGTGTAACTCAGGACTTAACATGACAGCCTCCTCAGACTGTGTCTGAAGAAAAACGTGAAGAACACTTACAAAGCCAGCACCAACCTAGACTGTGTTTCAGGATCCCCATATCCTTACCACTTGCTTTACCGTCATTTTTACTCTGAAAATTCTCATTTTACTTGGTGTCCTACCATATTCAATAACGACCACTTAAAAACAAGCCAGCCATGTCAGAACCTCTGCTTTAAGTGATGAAAATAAACAGATGCCTGCGATCTGAGTAAGGTAAAAGGAAAGAAGTCCCTTCATTCCCTGCTCCTGTGACAATTCTCTTACCAAGTTCTGCCGGCAGGGCTGCAGGCAGAGCCAGCAGTTCAGCTTTCTGTCTTTAGCAGCTCTGCCAGAAAGACGAGATGATTAAAGCTCAGCTGAATGGAATCCAAGCGGCAGGACTGGAAAGCAGGGACCTCGGCACAGGCTGCAGGGGACCTCCCGAGTCCACCAGGCTTTGCTGCGGACCCAGCTGGCCTTCTGCCTGCACCCTCCTGCCCCACAGCCCCACCCCTCAGCTGGCCAGGCAGCCTCTGATTTCCCGTCCACAATTATGACTGGTTTATACCCATCTGTCTTCAAGCCAAGCGGTCCTTCAGCTTCTAAGGAAAGCCTAAAGCCCTCCAAGCAGGAACCAGATGACGGGTGGAGCACAGTCCCACCATCGTTCCACTTCCCCATGACAGGTTCCAGCTGCCATCGGCCACAGCTCCTAGCACTGTGCACAGACCGCTGGCAGCCTGCAGCCACGAACTACTGCGGGAATAACACGAGTGCTGCATTAGCGATTCCCCCCAAACATCTGAGCTGCAGGATAAGGCACAAATCCTTTATTTTCTTTCTAAATTCAGACATGGGAAGGGAAAAGTGGTTCCAAGACTGACACTGTGTGTTCAGTTACTTCCCTCGTACAACCCAGGTGACCACTGGAAGTTATCCTCCTTTTCTTTGCCCTTGAGGAAGGTAACAATGCGGCAGGTACCGAAAGTGAATTTTGACACTACTTAATTGGCCCATTTTCTCAGTGTAGATTACAACGCACTGTTTCTGCTGGAAACTAACGGGTAGCACTCAGAACCTCACAGCTTGCTCTGTATTACGTCACAAAGGATATCCCCATCTTCTGAAAGCGTTACTAAAATACAGCATCGGTATTTTCTCTGTCTTTGTGCACTGGAGGATCCAATTATTTCACAACAGCAGCGACGAAAGTACAGAATTGTGCCAAAGGATGAGCTGTGCACGCAGACAGGCGCTGATCAGCCATCCCCAGGAGGTCACCCAGAGAGCAGCGCTCAGTCCACGCACAGGTACGGCACAACAGCCGCTCATCGCTTGCGGGTCCAGACACAAACAGCACGACGTCACGATCGCGTGACCTACAAAACCATAACTGCTTTTATGAAAGCAGGAGCAACACTCAAGCCTCCCCCTTTCAGTTTCAACAGCAGTCGGTTTTGGATTCGTCTGTAGCTGCAGAAGGACTGAGCACTCTGTTTTGTTTGTAACCACGGCTCTGCAAACAGCACCACAGATGTTTGACAACAGGAGCTCCACGCACGCACCACGTGCTTTCCTCCCACGGCTTCATTCAAGTTGGATCAATACCAGAAACAGGCTTCCAAATTTCATGGGATTAAGCAGAACTTAGAACCAGATGCAAACACAACGGCAGCAACAGACGGGACAGCGACCTGGATTTTCGCCTCTGCCCACTCAAGCTTCCACTTAAAGCCCCAGCAAAGAAACAAACGACGACAAAAACCACACAAACGCCACAAACTTACGAGAGAGAGAGTGCGTGCCTTTGGGTAAGTACTCGAAGAGCAGCGAGCTGTCGTCCCCCAGCACGTCGGCTTTCAGGGACAGCAAGCTGTTCTTGCTCATGAGCGCTGCGCGCAGGTTGGCGACGGCGGCGGCCTGCAGCGCGTCCTCCTTGTCGGGCGGCAGCGGCGGCAGGTAGCTGCCCTCCCCCAGCAGCACCTCCTCGGCGTGCCCGTACGGCTCCGGCCGCTCCAGCCGGCTGCTGTCCGCGCTGCTGGGCTCCGTCCCCGCCACATCAGCACCTGGGAAGAGAGAGAGAGAAGCCGTGAGCGGGCGCACGGGGTGCGGGGACAGGGCCTGGCTGCGGGTCCGAGCGGCCCAGAGCCGCGTCGCGACCTCGCGTTTCTTTCCCGCTTTCGCTGGGGAACTCCAGGAGTAAGCAGGCTGTAATAGGTGAATGCTAATTGATATAAATTAATACAGGCTCCAAGGGGTTGCTTACTTGAAAAGTGAGCGGTAATCAGTGGTTTCCTGCATTTGACACAGGGTGGGTTTTACACAGAAGCCAGCAAAACACAACACAGAACAGATTAGCTGCCTTGCAAGGGGTGGCTACTACAAAACTGTAAAGACGTAAAGGAGTTTAAAAACCATCAGTTAGTGAACCCAAACCAAAACGAAAACGTTACAGAAAGGTTAATTCCTCCCTGCCAAAGTACACATTTGTTTTGTGTTTCGGGAAGGTCTCGTTAGAGTTCTGCTGTGAGCTTTCACTCTCTTACAGTCTCAAATAAACCTGTGAATTTTCATGTAAAGGAAAGTGACTCTTATCCTTATCTCTAATCGCTAAACCACGAAAAATCTGCCAAGACGGTTGCTATCCCATTTATGAAACACTGCAATCACCTCGCCCGGGGCCTGCAGCAGCAGCACACCAGGGCTCTGCTCACACCCCGCTGGGTACCTGGCTAGAGGGACAGAGGCATTTTTCCTACAAAATAACCACGTCTGTTTCACAAACAAACATTTCTGCATAAAGGGAGGTTACAGGAATTTAAACGGCAGCAGCTGTTCCAAGAGAGATGGAAGGAGCAAGTCCTAGCGCAGTAAAATGGGAACCACCAGCCAGGGGCACCGCGCCCGAAGCAGGGACAGCCCCGCTGCCCCCAGCACTGCCAGGACCTTGCCAGCCCCCCGGGCAGCGACACCCCCCCACCTCCTGTCCCGTCTTGCAGCCACGGCCGGGACGCTGCTGCCGGCTGCGCGCAGACGCTAATTGCTAAAGCACCCGCGGCTTAATTGCAACCACAACAAGGCATTAAACGTTCCTCAAAAGCCAAGATTAGAGGCAGACAGTGAAACAGAGGCTTTGGAGCTTCCAGTATTTAGAGCTGGAGTAACCTAATCAAACACACATTAAGGCAAAATAAATATCCACTTAGTCACTAAGTGCTAAGATACTCTCAGCACACCCAAACCCAAAAATGCACCAAGTTCCTCTTCACTGAGCCTCCGAAACCACTTCTCTCCGGGATGCAGCTTCTCCTGACAAGATTTAGCCAAAGAATCGCCCGAACCAGCGACCCGAACTGCTCACTGGAGCTGTTCAGAAGCACGCACAGCCAGCTCTGGGCAGGGGGCTTCCGCCTGGGGTCCTGCAGCAGCCCAGCCCCTCGCCCTGCCCCACGCCACGCACCCCAGCCCAGCAGCCGAGCTCATTAGTCTCCTTAGCACTTAATTAATCTGCAGTTATTCTGTTACACCAGCCTGCTTTCACAGCGCTGAAGCTTTGGAATAGCTTTATTAGTCGGTTGACTTGGATTAATAATTTACTGACTTGGTTTTAGAAGCAGAAGGCAGGGCCTATTTTTACAGATTGGGTAGCAGCATCTCCAGGCACCCCCGAAACTCTGAAGGCAGCATTCCGCTGGGAAAGTTCCTATTTGCACGTGCAGCCTAAGGTAAAAATGACATCAGAGGGCCGAGCACAGAAACCAACACGTGGGCACCGCTACTGCCGTCAGAAGAGGTTTTACTTGGAAGTCAAATAAGCTCAGATCCTGTCACAAATCCAGGCATCAGCAAACCAAAACAAAGGCAGGAACCGACCAACTGCAGTGCAGCAGCATCAGGGCTGCCACTGGGAAGAAATTTGGCCTTGGGGGCCTTTCGAGCTCTAACGAAACAAAGCTGCCGTGTCCCAGGGCCACGCAGCACTACGCCCTGCTGCCAGGAGGGCTGCCCAGGAACCAGAGCTGCTGAGATGCACCAACAGCATCCACAGCGGACGCTAGCACGCAAACCACCGACTGCATTCCTTGCTACTTAGCACACAAGCAGCTTTGGCTGTAATTCGTCTCCCCGCTCCCCTCCGTTTCCCCTGCCTCCAGCCTGCCCCCAGCACCCACTGCCCGCCCGTGGCCTCCAGCCAGGTTCTGCTCCTAAACGTCCACGCTGATCCTCCAGAAGCTGGCACCATTGACCCAGGCAGATTTTTCCACCTCTCCAGCACCCATCACACCTCACAGCAATGCATTTATTTCCGCTGCACGTGGACCACGTACAAACACACAGCTCTGCGACCGCCACCTACAAACCAGCCCCGCGTGACACCCCCAGCAGAGGCAGCTCGGGACAGCCCCCGTGCCGCGTTGACCGAGCAGCGCACAGCTCCTCCTGCCCAGGCTGCTGCGTGCAATGTCCCACCCCGTTTTCTCCTGAAGTGAAGGTTGTTGAAGATGAAATGGTGCTTTAAAACACAACGCATCTTCTATGCGGGAGTATTTTATACAGAGTATTTCGGTTACAACAATTAAGTTGCACAATTCTTTATACTGGGAAGAATTAATACCGCAAGAGACTTTCAACAAATAATTAAGTTTGCTGTTTTAAAAGGAAGAGGAAAGAGATTGGTTCTGCCTTCATTTTTCTCCTGCAATTGGCACTAACCAGCATCCTGAGTGAAGGGTTACTGCAGCACATCCATTAATCCCCATGAAGCAAGACGACCGACCTCTCAGCTGCTCCGTGGAGCTTCAGGCACAGCTTCTCCCGTGTGCAAAGCCTCCTGTGAACGCTCCGTCCGCAGGCACAAAGGGCCACCAGTGCTCTCCCTTCCACGGGCACGTACAAAGCAGGGCTGGCACCCCACGCTGCTGGGCGTCCCCTTCATGGGTACGGGAACAAAGCACACAGAACAGCGCGGTCTGCAGGGGAGAGAGCATTCTCCAGTATATAAGTGATGGCGGGAAGGTGAAGGGAAGCAGAGACAGGCTTTTGGGGAGCAGTCCTGCTGTCAGAAGCAGAACGGCAAGCGTTGCAGAGCACGCACTGTGCAAACAGCGGTGACTGATGGCACATGGAAGCGGCGCTGGCATCACCAGCAAGCAGCGGCCCTGGCTCGTGGCAGAGGCCCCGTGTTTAAGAATCACAGAATCAGGTGGAAGTGACTTCAGGGCCACTTCCAGAGCGAGCTGTGGGCCCCGTGCAAGTTCTGGAGAGCTGCAGGGAGACACCCCAACTTCTCTGGGACCTCACTCAACCATTCAACCACACTGCAGAGAATTTCCTCCTTCTGTTCCATGCTGATTTTCCCTTTCTTTAACCCACATTCATCACTTCTTATCCTTTCACCGCACATATCTGAGCAGGGTCTGGCTCTGGACAACCCCTCCGTCCCCCTTCTCCCCTCCAAGGTTAATCCAAGCTGCCTGAGCCTCTCCTCCAGCCCATCCCGATGGCCTCTGCCGGCCTTGCTTGAGCTCCCCATCCTTGTGCTAGAGGTGCCCGAGCAGGATCCTGTACCCCAGGCACTTGTCCCTTCCCTCCCCTGCTCCCCGCAGGGCAGCCACTGCTGCCAGGCACACGTCTCCTGCTCAGCGTGCCGCCACCAGAACACATTTTCTGCAAAGCTGCTCCCTCACCCGCTGGCTGCCAACCTGTATCAGTGTGTGGGGTTATCCTGTGCCACGCTCAGGACTCTACATTTGTCCTTGCTGACTCCATGCTGTTTCTGGCACCGTTGCCTTCCAGCAAACCTTTCCTCCCCGTCTGGTGCCATCCTGCAGCTCGCTGAGGGTTCGCTCCATGCCACCAAGTTGTCAGCAACCACAGGACACAGCGCTGGCCCCGGCAGCCACCTGGGTCTGGGTACCTTTGTGTGGTGGAAAATTTAAATTTTTTGCTCACAGAGTGACAAGCAGAAAGGGCAGAGGGATGCAAGGGAAGAGCTGCCAACACCAGCAGCTTCTCCTTCCCCAAATACTCATTTCTGCACCCCCCCCTGCTACTCCCTCAGTTGTACTCAACTATTTGCATAGTTGTGAAGTGAAGTTGAGACAGGAACTAATAGATGTTAAAAATAAACTAGGTTATTAAAAAAAAAAAGTTATTTTTAAAGGCAGATCAGTTCCCCAAACTCATTCACTACATGGCTGCACAAACATTTTCACCGGAACAACCGCAGGAGAGCGCGGGGGTGGGAATGAGGCGCTAAGGGAAAGTGGGAGCCACCTCACCTCAGCTTTAAGCCAGATTTTCTTTCAAGGTCGCTGCCCAGTTCTGACCTGAGCTGGAACCGTTCTGGAGAAAACTCGGGTGAAATTGGTGGCTGTTTTCTGAGTTCTCCCACCTCTTTGTATGCAGCACCCAGACAGGTCTCTGACAGCAGATTTCATCTAAGGCTTCAGGGATGTGCAAGCTTGGGGAGATTCAGGTTGACCTCCTTATGCGCAAGACATAAACCATGTGTAAGCTCACAGGAAGACAAAGCTGGCATTTCTGGCGAGTAAGGAATAAAGGAGCACCCAGGTCAGCAGACAAAACGACAATCTTTGACCGGCTGCTAAAAATATCCCTGAAGCTTCTATTTCTGATCGCCGCGTTTCTCAGAACCGCCCCTCACAAAGTGTTTCACAACTGTTTGCCAGACGCAGCCCAGCCTCCTCGCACACGGCAGTGTTTACACACAGAAGCGAGGCCACCGCCTGCAGCGGATCTGATGAGCAACGCCGTCACCGCCACTGCCACAGGGTGTGCACGCAGATACGGGCACACTGCCTGCAGAGCGGCCCCGGATGGGTAATTCAGGGAACAGGGACACAAGCTCTCACACTCAGCACTGCTACGCAAGCACAACCTGATTTCACACCGCTGCTTCTGCAGCAGTGTCCTCAAAGCACTAGCACATCTGCACCTGTGTTCTCTGCAGAACAACAGGCTGAGTACAAGTATCAGTTGGAAAATTCCCTCCACTCCTTCAGGCATCAGAAAAAAAAAATAAATCATTTTTTAGTTTGTTCCTGTAAGATTCACTTCTCCCATCACCGAAGCAAACTCCTCCCTGTGGGCCATGCCAGCAGGAGCCGTCCCTGGCCCCACACCCAGAGCCTGCTGTCACTGCCACCGCCTGCAGCGACCAGAGCACCACGGGGCAACAGAACACCACCTCCAAGGGTGACAGAAGCGGTTAGATTGGACGAGTTCGCTCTTTCTGGAACTACTCTAACTCGAATGGCCAGAGCAGAAACACCCCAGCCCCACGCTGTTTCCCCCAGACACGCAGAGAGCTGGGCACTAACTCCTCACAGCCTATCACTGTAAAAATAGCCATAAAAAATGACCGTAAGCTTAACCTCTTCTTTCAAGTCTTACAACTTGGGCAATAAAAGAATCGATTTTGTTCTCTGCCGCTCTTCAGAACAGCGAAGCAGTGAAGCGCAGCTTCTTGCTGCACATCTGCACGTGGCAGAGGCACGAAGAGAGAAGAGCAGCACGCGAGTACCCCGCTGCATAACAGCACTGGTACTCATGGTATGACAGGAATCGTAACCTTCCAAAGTCCTTTAGAACAAATATTTATCTTTTGAAACAAGTGCCTGTAAGAAATGACCAAAAAACAAACAAACAAGGAAAAAAAATCGAGACCAACACAGAGAGATTAGTTTTTAATTTTGATTGCACTGCACCCAAGGAACGAACGCCTCCTCCGTGAGGATGCAAAAGCATAGCTGCAAATGTGAAAGTGAAAGTCCTGAGCAGAACTCCAAGCGTTTCTGACAAAACTCTGAAGCCTTGATGTCTCTCTGCTGGTCATTTCAGCAGAGAGACAAATCAGGGTTAAACAACACAAGTGCGAAGATGAGCCCGCTGCCATCCTGGCACAGGGAGCAAAACACAGCGAGAAGGGCACCGAGAAGAGGGGAAGAGCCTCTGACCTCTGGAGGTAAAGCAGAGCCACAGAACTGGGGCCGTTACCGCAGGGAGGAGGAGGAGGAGGGCTCTGGAGCCTGGGGAAAAGATGGAATGCAGGGTGGGGAAGGGAAACGGACACAGAGCCTTGAGCTAAAGCTGGCGTAGGGTGGAACCATTTTAAAGCCAGGGTGTAGCCATGGGTAAGCGTCTCGGTTGGAAAGCAATGATTTCAGTTTCCAGATTTGAAAATAACCTGGCCTAACCCTCTAATAACAGAGCTCAAACAGTTATTTCTGTGAAGACTGCATCCTGATAACTTCATCAGCTTGCAGCTGGCACTCCCCACAACCGCAACGCAAAACTCAGGACAGTTGTTGTTGTTTTCTTCTTTTGCATCTTGCTGCTTCCCGGGGTGACCAGCAGCCTCCTGCAGCGCCAGCCAGCACCGAGGGCAGCCCAGGAAGCCAGGCAGCAACGCGAGCCAGCGGAGCGCAGAGCAGGGCTACGCTGATTTCGGTGGCATCAGAGCAGCCACACGCAACCCCCGGGCCGGGATTTGAGGACTTGCATGGAACACTCAGAGTTGCAGGACGCCTGGTAGCTTTCTCAGAAAGAGACTGCTGCAAGCCTCAAGCCCTCCTGCAGGAAGGCAACCTACACCCAGCTGCACTCCGGCGGGCCCAGAGCCCTCCCCTCCGCGCAGCCACCTACGCAGGGCTCCTCCCTGCAGCCCGCTGCAACGCAGCCTCGCCCCTCCATCCCACCGCTGGGCGCCTGCGCTCGCACCAGCTCCTGCGGTCAGGGCTCACCCTCCAGAAGCCAAAGCAGCAAACAGGAGAAGGCTCACGCCGCCAGCTGCCTGCCGTCCCCGCGCCCAGGATCTCCTCACTGCCAGGGAGGAAATTTGTGCAGAATTAGAGACTTTGATGGGAAATGTTACAGTAACTTGGAGCTCTGCAAAGTCAGAAGGACAGAGGAAAGCCCCGCTCGTCCTTCACCTGAGGGCTTCTACTCTGGGCGAACACAAAGCTCTTCTTCCAGAGCCCAACGCTTCCACTACATTTAAACAAAGTGAAGCAAAACGCTCCCGAACTAGAGTGCCTTTAAAAACGACTGTTCTGTTTTGAAAATAATTAGCTTCATTTCACAGTCAATTGGCACAAAAAAAATCACTTGCAGCTTCAGGGTGCAAACACTCAGAAGAGGTGTGGGAGGATTTCCTTGGAAATAAAGTCCTGATTCATAAGGACTATGCTTGAACTGACGCAGTAACAAACCCAGCAACAAATTCTTCAGAAGACACCCCCAGCCGACAGAGTTTTCCATTCTATGAAAAGGCAAAACCAGCAACAGTTTGCTAGCTCTTGTAGGGAGGGTAACTGTCCTCCTGGGTGTGAGCCTTCAGAACACCACACCTTGTTCTGCAGCCCAGGTCCTCGAGATGTGCAGTCCTGGAAACCTCCATCCAGAACCGTTCACTGGACGGCCGCCCAGGGAAGTGAAGATGCTCAAGACACGAGGCTACTTCAGAAACTCATAAAAATCTTTGGTATTACACGTAATACATAGCACTGTGTTTCTTTAGAAACACTGCAAGGTTCAGGAATAAGGGTTAAAATAAAAGGCAGACCTGTTATTTTGGAAAGTCTGTGGCGGAAATTCTGCTTAGCTCAGTGATGAAGAAACCCACTGTTTACGAAGCCCATCCCCACATTTACTTTGAGAACCGCTGCTCCACGGGGCTTGGAGCATCTGAATGCTCCGTGTAAGGATCAACAGTGACATCCTGATGGCAGCAAGAGAGAGATCTAACAGGTCCTAAGACTCACCAGGGAATACAAATTATGCAGTTGGCAGCAGCATGAGAAGATGGTCCTCACCAGGGAGTGCTTGACTGACAACACCCTGCAGAAACCGAACGCGTAAGCACTTTCCCCACCTAGCATCTCGACTTTGGATTCTTGCAAACCTTGTTGGATCCTTGTCGGATCACTCTGCCTCAGAGAGAAGATGGACTCCTCACAACAGACACCAAGAACCTCTTGCTTCAGCGGCTACCATGATGCTAGACTACCACTGATAGGATTGCTCCAGACTCTTGATTTTAATCTGCAGTGTGATCAGACTGGAAGGCTCTAAGCAGCATCCCACCAGCATCTGGAAAAGAACCAACCGATCCAAAAGGAATTCTACTGCCCTTCCCATTACAAAAGAACACCTGTGTCTCGCACAATATCAGGAGGAAGACACTGAAGTTTGAAGATTAACTCTCCTAAATCAGCTCTGTACTGCCAGAAGGTCTGCGTCAGTCCTCCAGCACAGAAGCATCTGCACATGGTACCCAGATTATCTCCCATCACAGCTTTCGGAGTTAACAAGCAGCACCTTAAAATAACTGAACAGATCAAAAGAGTTAATGAGCTTCAGAGAAATAAAGTTCCTGGTAACTTTTTCCTTCTTAGCATATTTATGAAAGAACATCCAACACCCACACCCTCAGCGAAAGGGCACCTTTCCCTCTCAGCTATGCACCATGTGGCCAGGGACAATGCACAAAGGCAGGCACAGACTCTGGAGATTGTTTTAAAGAACAAGGCCTGACACTGCCAAATTCAAAGACAACTTCAAGCTGAAATTTAAAGAATGAAGCACTCAAACATCCCAGGTACTGATCACACAAACAACAAAAAAAAAAGACATTTTTTTTCCTCCATGTACTGGAACTAAGGTTGAGGCACCCCAAGGCTGCTTCCAAACTCTGTCAGGAAAGAGAAGAACCCAGGGTACCAATAACTGACCTGAGCGGAACCCTGCAGCTCGGCAGCTTGAGAGAGCAGTTTGCAAGAGGGCTGCTTCCACCTGCTGGAGATGGAAAATACTAAAGAGAGACTGAGAGACCCTCCTGCTTGGAGAGAGACCAGGACAGCAAGGGCTTGGGGCAGCAGGGCTGCTTTCTCTTGCTCTCTGCACACGGAGAGAAGCCACACATCTACGGAAGCAGGATGTTCTGCTGCCCACAAAATGCCCAGGTGCGAGCCAGAACTGAACACGCACTGATCTCAAAACCTCCTGACACATCTCTCAGAAATCCCCCCAAAGCCCAGAGGAACCAGCCTGACCTCCTGGAAGGGCTCCTCCTGAGCTCCCACAGGCAGGCAGATGCCCCCTGCCCTTACACCCACGGCACGCAGCAGCGTGCGTCTCCCTGCCCTTCAGCGGGGCACACGGGAGGACTCGCTCTGCTCACCTCCCCAGCTGGTGGATGTGAGGAAAACCAGGAGCAGCCCAGCCTCAGCAGGGCTATTTTCACTTAGCACCACGCTCCTCTCAGAGCAGGGGCGAGGTGCTGGCTGCCCACTGCCACCACAGGCGGCCCCCGTGCTGGCTCAGGCTTGGCAACCAGGAGAGCTGCCATTCAGTTTTTCCTTCTGCTCTGGTAGGACCAGTGGAATATTGAAGCAACTCCCCCAGCCGCCACCACCCAGCCTGCCCTTTTCCATCATTAGAAACACCTCTCTCATTGGAAACTGCATTTAAGACGAGATTAGCAACAAATCATCTAATTGTGCCCATTGGTGTGCTGTCCCAGCGCTGCGCCGAGCCAACAGCAGAAGCTGTCTTGCTGTCATCTGCAAACAGCTGTCAAGAAAAGGGCACTTCTACTGAATTCCTTAACAATTAGGAATTAAACGATTAGACATCACCCAGCTTCCAGTAATACAATCTCTTTTCTTGGCACTCCTTTCGACAGCGTCACTTTAAGACACGCAGTCTAGAGGCGGTCTGCTGAGATCAGAGCTGCAGTTCTGTGTGTGTGGTTTGCCTCGTGTACCTCTCCAAAACCCACGCACCTCGCAGAGAGAACAAGTGCTGGAGTCGTTTGTAAAGGATGCCGTGAAAATGAAAAATATTTGTGTGCCTATAGCATTCCATGTGGAGCCTGTGCTCAGAGCAATCCTAGAACGCATGCATTGTAAAGCCAGGATTCACCATAAATCGCTGTTATCTCAAGTTATCTCACATTCTTCTTCTAACTGAAGTCATTTAGATTTTATCATCAGCCAATTAGAATAATTACATGCAAGCCTACTGCAGCAGATAACTAAGATGTATTTGCAGAGTTACCCATTCATTTAAATACCAATGAAAGCCACGTTCAAACTTCAGCATGCAAGCAACTTCAGCACCCTTTTTCAGCCCACAAAGGCTATTCAGACTTTCAGTACTGTTTATATTGCCTTTTTTCATAGGATTTGAAAACATGTGTGTATATAACCTCAGCCACCCTTGGATTGCAGCGGAACACAGGCTAACTCCTCCTCGCACAGACTGAATTCTTCAGGTTAGCCTGAGGGAGTTCCACACCACACTCTCTTAAAGCCCTTAGGAAAAAAACACCAAACCCCAACACCACCAGCATTCCTGGAGCTCTGGTTAGGCCAGCGGTCAGTGAATCAAACAGGACAGCCATCCGAATTCTGAGACAGAGAAAGAGCTACTGAAGGTTCAAAAGGAGTCAAGAGAACGTTCTGCCCCCGGCTATAGTATTTCAGGAAAGCAGCCACTCAGACTACAAATAGGCATACACCAAAATACATTTTTAAGCCTTGGTAATATCTCAAGGAAAAAAAAAAAAAAAAGTACCTTTAAAGTTACCAAAGACCTGTCTGGCTATTACCAGCACCCAGGTGCAGTGGTTTCCTTACACACAAGCAAGCGACACAGCAGGTCTGAAGACGATACCGCTACGACCAAGTGATGCCACAGCCCTGCGCAGCGTGACGACAGCCCCCATCCACCGCACACGGGAGCCTCCTCAACGCTGACACGACGCGACGGCTGGCAGACCTGCCAAACTCCATTCTCACCTTCAGCGCATTAACTCCCGTGACAGTCACGGTGTTTGGGGCTGCTGCAGGCCATTCCAAAGCCAACACAAAGCTACCAACTTCTGTCACAGGTTCTGTCACAGATCTCCAACTGACGAGATCACACCATAAACAGACGCAATTAACTCAATGGTTTTTGTGTCAGCAATGAAAGCAGAAGGACTTACTTGGGTCTCGACTGCTGTAGGGCCATCCCGAGGCAGGTAAAAACGACGGCATCGGGGAGCTCGCCCTGCTGTCATCCTCCACCTGCTGCGTGATGTGGCGCACGGTCTCCTTGTTCTTCCTGTTCTTCCTGCGCCCGGTGGGCTGCCAGCCATCCCCCACTCCCTGCTCTGAGAAAGCGTTCTGTATTGCACCATCCTTGGCAGAGTGCAGTTCGCTCCCTCCGTAATGAGGGGGAGAAACCTGCTCCTCTTTAATACGCAAAGACCCGTAGCCCATGTCACTGGACCAAAGGGACTGGGACGAAACGTCTTCGTGGCTGTCTGTTTTTGGTTCTGGATCCTCTTTGCTGTAAGTACTCCCCCCCTCGTGGCAGCTGGCAATAGCTGAATCCCCCGAGGAGTTGGCCGGGCTCGTTCGCCGCGCCAGCCAGGGGGAGATGCTCCTGCCGGCCACCACCGCCGAGATCAGCGCGTCCGTGCTGCTGCTGGAGGGGGCCCCCAGCTCGTAGTCGACCAGGTCGTCCGAGGCGTCCGACTTGATGCTAATGTCAAGAGCTGCTTTTATGAAGTTGTGGCAGGCCTGCACGATGTCCGTCATCTGCAGGTAGCTGGCAGCCGACATCACCTCGATGACGTTCCTGCTGGTCAGCGCCAGGTGCGCGGAGTACATGAAGTCGATGATCGCCTTGAAGCCCTGCGCGGTGACGATGTCCAGGTGGGTGACCGTGGCCTGGTCGGAGGTTTTCTGCACCTGGCAGTACAGCGTTTTGAAGTAGCGGCTGCTCCCCAGCAGCACGTTCTTGTGGGCCTTGAAGATCTTCCCCTCCACGATGATGCAGACGTCGCAGAGGATGCCGTGCTGCCGCTGCTCGTTGAGCTCCCGGAGCAGGTGGCGGTAGTGGGAGGCGATCTCCATGTCTTCCTTTCGGTTATTCATTTGGAAGTCTTTGTGCTTCCTCTTCCACAAGTCCTGCACGGGGAAGGAAACGGCTGTGTTACAACATCCAGACCAACCCCAAACAGGACCCCACACAGGGCCATCCTGAGAGAACCCCACAGAACACAAGAACTGCCTAGAAAGAGTCCACACGTACCACGTGATGCAGCTTACTTCTACCAGACTTGAAATAATTTACGTTAAGAGGGACCAGACTGAAGCTCAGTCCTCCAGCACCTCATAACATCCCAGAGCAATGCTCCTCTGAACCACTGCAGCCCTGTAAGGAAACCCTCTGAAGGGACCTGGTGAAACAGCTGCTGGTTCCACTGCTGGCTTCAATAAAGTTTGGTTTTGGTACAAGCACCGCACCTGAAACCATGCTGATGGATACACGCTACCGGAGTGTGCTCTGAAACTCGATTTCCTCCAGGGAAAAGGCATTATGGCAGGCCCCGAACAGCGGAGGCCCCCCGACAGCACAAGCCCACCGAGCCCAGCCACTCCCCTCGCCGTACTGCTGTCGGGGGGCTGTAAACGCTGCTCTCAGGCCAGAAGAGCAATGGGCAAACAGAGACCACAGATCACAGAGCTTCAAGTCCCCACCCAAACTAAACGGGCAATGGATCAGAACTGTGAAATTAATGTTATTTGAGGCTTAACTACTCACAGGCACAGTATTTTTTTTAACTTTGCAGTAAAACTTCTGGTTTCATTGGCTTTATACCTCCAAGCCTATTCCACAACCAGCCTAAGACATTGGGTGAAAAAATTCTAATAAATCACGTAAACGTTCATTCTTAGAAAGGATGCTTTTATGCCCCAAATAACACCGCATCCATCAGGCTGATGGGAAATGTTAGGACTTTAGATCACCTTCCACAGCATCTGACAGTCTGCTCTAACCAGAGGCTAGTCAGTGCCAGCAGCACGACAGACTCACACTGTGCCAGTTAGGTCCAGAGTTACCTTCGTTCATACTCCAAAACAGCGACAAAAAGGTCTTAAATCTGCATATGTTAACAGTAATCAACGGCACAACTAATTAATGGCAAAACTAATTCAGAGCATCAAGCTGCCACACAATGGTGAAGGCTAACTATTCCTCTCCTTCAAAAACTCGAGTTTGTCCCAGTGTTAGAAGCTCCAACTGTGAAGCTGACGTTGGGGTCCACACCTCAACACCCCGCTGTGAAACTGGCGTGCACTAACAGCAGGCAGGCACGCACACCAGAAGCCTGGATTTAAGATACTGGTGGCTGCTGAGGAAAGCAAAATTACTGTGACAACACAGCCCGGAGCTCTCACAGTCCTACACACCCTCTACAGAAGCAAACCAGCAGCAGCTGAGCCCAGCCCACACGTCACCAGCACCTCTCTCAGGGGCTGCACCTGATGGCCACAAGCTGGAGTTACACTACTGCTGCCTGCACAAACCTCCTCCGTGCTGCGGGCACGGAGCTGCCTCCTCAGCAGGGTCAGAGACGCTGATTTGCGGGACCAGCTGGTCCCTCATCACTGAGAAACACCTGCTTCCCTCAGAGAGGGAGAACCATCTTCCTTCCTGCAACACAAACAGGCAGAACTGGTGTTCACGTATTCCCAACTCCTTGCAGCTCTTCTGCAGAACTAAGCACTGAAGGCACAACGTTTATCTTTATACGAACAGCTCCGTGCTATCCGAGCCACACCACCTGCGCAGCACTGAGCCCTGCCTGGGGACCTCAGAGCAAGCCACCTCCATCTCAGCAAAGAGCCAACCAAGAATGCAGGAGAGAGAACACGAAGACCGTTTTTTAAAACAGCCTTAAAGGCCTGAGAAGATCCTGCCAGACCCAGGCAGCACAGACACCCTCCAATCTGTGCGCTGAAGGCGGCTGCCGCTGCTCCACAGCACCTTCAGCTTGAGAGGAGCACCTACGAGGGCAGAGCGACAGCCCAGTTTTGTCTTTAGTCCAGAAACCACCACTGCACCTCCTCTTAGCAGCTGAAGAGTCAGCTCAGTCCCCTCAGGGCACATGAATTGCCACACAACATGAAGTGAGGTGCCCATCATCAGCCCTGTCTTCAGCAGCTGCCATGCCCACATGATTCAGAGGAAGATGCAAGAAATCTCACAGCACACAACTCAGAGATGATCAGAAGGCTTCCAGTCTGGCATTTCCTTTTGCTGTTCCTTTACAGGTATCCAAATCCATGCTCCAAGGCAGCAGCTCCCTAGAACTGGCTGAAAGAAGAACTGTCCCCTGCAAGGACAACTTTCCCTTCCTCAGCATCAGGAGCATCTGTCAGTGCCTGCAGCTGCTCCTGTGAGTTTATGCCACAACAGCTTTTCCTGGATTTCTTCTTGAATGTCTTTCTGCTAGAAATTACACCGATTCCTTGAGCTTTTACTTCTTTTCTATTTTGTATGTTTACTCAGCTTAGCTCAGAGCATGGTTGCGTTCCCCTCTCGTTGGTCAGTCTATTCTAGATACACCTTGATCCTTGTTTAAGCTGCCTATGCCCAAAACCAGGATTAAGACATTTGCCTCTGTTGGTTTAGCCTGGACCAGCCTGAGAAGCAGACTGACAGACCCAGCGCTTCTCGGGGATGAAGCACTTGCTAGCTTGTTTACGAAATAGCTTCTCTCTGACTTAATTTCCTATCAAGAGATTTTTACTAACCACCAAAAAAAAAAAAAAAAATCCCTGCAAGATTCCTCACTGCTTCCCTCCCGCCCACTGACACCCTCTGACACCGTCCAGGCAGCACCACACGTCCTGCAGCACAGCACACAGCCCCGCGCCTTGCTGGCCCACGGCCCCAGGGGAGCAGCAGGGGAGCAGGGGGTGGGCGAGTACCCCAGGACAGGATCACAGGAACATCTGGCATTCCAAAACACAGAATGGAAGGAGGTAGAAAGGATGAGAAGACACATTCCTCTGCGCAAGGAAGCTGACTTGAAGTTTAGGTACTTCAGAACAAGGTTAAGTACAAAGAGAGAGCGGACGAGGAACGGGGAAGGCACCCACACAAAGGCAGCATCCCCCCACGGACAGGAGGCCACGGTGCAGCACCTTCCAGCGTGCAAACCAAGACGTGGCTCCTCTCCTCCTTGGGCCATCCAGTAAAACTCAGCACCTACCACGCCTGCAACGGCTGCCCAGGGCATCTCGACCTTCCCCTGCCTAAAGGTCTGCCCCCAAAACCACCATCCCGCATCCAACGTTTGCCACAGCCTTGTGCCTGCTAAACGAGAGGTCTTTGGGGGAGAAGATTAAATATGCCTCAAATTCAGAGGAATTAATTAGTTTTCTGTCTACCCATGTCAAACCAGAGCACCCGCTTAATGTCAAGGAGCACTAGGGAATTAATCCAAGTTAAATTTAAGGCAATTTGCTAGTAGTTAAAAATTCAGGAAGCTTCAAAACCCTCTGCTCTTATGTTCCAATTCTACACGCTGCTTTGTGGCCTGGTGTTGGGGTTTTCTTTCCTCCTTTTTTCCCAGTAAAAATATTTATCTCCGCTTAAAAGATGCTGTGGAAAGCTTTCTTCAGAAGGGCAGCACCCCTCCAACTTGTGGTGGAAGCACAGCGCAGACACCGTGGAGATCTTTAGAGGCGGATCTCACGGATCAGCGATGCATCTTCTGTTTTATCTCAAGTCCCTTTAATGCACTGAAGGATTTCAAAGCTGAACACCTACTAAAATTCTCTTGGCCTGGGCCTCTGGTGACAGCACATGGCCACAACACAGCTTTCCAAGAAGCCAATGAACCATAAAGGCTCATCTGTAGATCTTCCACAAAATACATTGTAGGAGATCAGGCTTTCTCCATCAGTCAATTCACAGTACAGTCATTCCATCACCTCCCCCGAAACAACTGAAGAACTCATCCCTACACAAACAACACTGGTACCTCACAGCAGAAAGAACAAAAGCAGATTTAATAATCACCTCCATGCACGCTTCTGTCAAGCTACAGAGCAGCTTCTTGTTTTTCATGCTGTCAAAACTCTGGCCTCAAAGTAAGCATTAAGAATTTATATAAACTCTAACCCCAACTAGAGCGAATCTAGCTCTACAAACACAGCATTGATGAAACCCGTGCGTCTTGCATTAGCAGTGCAGTTGTTTGAACACGGAAATGTCACCTGGTGGCATCGTAACAGTCTGAATAAACCAAACACTCACTCTGTGCGATCCCACCCGCGTGGAAAGAAGGGCCAGCAACGCCTACACAGCCAGCCTCTCCGCGTGCACACCCAGAGCACGCCCTGACCAACACCTCAACGTCACTAAAATTAAGGGGGTCGAATCAGTGGCATCTATAAAACCCAGCAAATTATCTGGATGTTGACAAAGAGGCACAGAGAAGGACTGCGGCACACTGGTGGAAGGCTCTATCTGCCGTGCTGTCCCTCGGGAAACTGCGGGGACAAAAATAAACTCCAAAGTACTTCATTCCCTCCACTCAGAGAGGAAACAGCAACAGAAATGGACCACAGTTTTTCCCCTCATGAATTGAAAGCCCTGTACAAGAGAGAAATACTTTTTGCTGCCTCACAAAATACAAGCTACCCAAAAATGCGAGCTACATGACATTCAGTCTGCTGCAGTTTTTTAAACTCAAGCTCCTGCACTTAATCCTAAGGGCTGCAGCTAGGGAGTACCAGAACAGCCAGCAGTGCACTCCTCCATCGGCCATGCTGCGCTCCCTGGAGAAAACAGGCCAACTGGAATTTAACCAAAAATGTGTTGTTTCCTCCCCCATCTCCCTTCAGAGAAAAGGAAAAACAGATTAAGGAAGAACTGAAATTCACTCCCAGGGTTTACTATAAAAAAAAGCAAAACAACAACAAAACCCAACCACAAAACCAAAACCAAACACACCCCATTTCTGCTTCCCCCATGTCCCCTCCACATCCCCACTCCCAAGGCATTCCAACATTTTTCACATTCCTCTGTAAAGGAGCTCGGGGAGGTGAGACACACAGACACCAGCTTCGCTTTTACTCCACTGAAGACAACAGAAACACAGAGGATTCCTCCTATCCGTGTGCTGGAGGGAAAAAAAAAAAGAACAAAAACCACACCGTAACCTTAGCAACTAGAAAGGACAGTACCTGTACTTGGACTGTGGCAAACGAGGAAGCAGGGGAATCAGGGTATGAATGGATGTTAGCTCCCTGCACTGACACCACTCAAGTTTTTCCACATGCACAGCTCCACAACTCCAGCCTTTCCTCACAAGTGTATTTGAGGAAGAAGAGCACACCTCCAGAAGAGTTTCCATTTCTTTATACTGGATTCTCCAAAACTATTTGTGTTCCAGCTCTGTTCAAAATAGGCAGCTTATGAAAATGAACAGTTGCCACAAAATAAATTCTTCTCCTCTGTTTCAATTCAAGAAAGCAGTCTGCTGTTGTTAAAGTTGGTCATATGTTTTTCAGTGAACATAGAAACAAAAAACAAAAAACCACCACCATCCCAACCTCCCCCTCACCTAGCATTTCTATTCACAGAGCTGAGAGGCTCCCTCAGTTCTCACTGACTGGAGAACTGAAAACCAAGCAACAACAACAACCACCAAAACACAACAACAACCTCCCACCAACACTTAACTAACTTCTGCCTGCTGGGGATTCACTAAAACGTCTGATTTCAGGCCAACGCCACCCCACCCGCGACAGCAGCGTGGCAGCATTTCCCCTTCGCATCTCTGCGGCGGTTCCCACCCCGAGCCCAGAAGCGGAGCTCCTTCAACATCTCCCTTCCAGCCCGCGGCCTCCAGGCAGTGCCCTGGGCCCGGCCTGCCAGCCCCCCCGCACCTGCAGCTGCTGGGCCAGCTCCAGCCCGCAGGACCTGCAGGCTACGGAAGCGCAGCGAGATGACAGGACTTGTGGGGGGAGCTGAGAGAAATTCATTTATTAACCTTCATACAAGAAAACCAGGTTGGAAAATGAAAGCTAGGGGAAAACCCTAGCTTGGAAGGGCAGCAAATGGCAAACAGAATTAGAAAACAAGCAAAACCACCAGAGACACAGCTTTTGTGTTGCAGGGTTCTTAATAGCGAAAAGATTTTTGGTGGTCTTCTAAAAGAAAGTGTGTAAACTTCAATTAAAAAAAAAAAAAAAAGGAAAGAAAACAAAAACAGAGAAAAGACAATTGCTTTTTACCAGTAACAAACTGGGTTCCAGGTCTGGTGTCTCTCCTACAGCAGCTGAGGACATCAACAGTCCTAGGGCAGCACAGGCAGTGCACTGCTCCCGGCCTTCCAACAGCGCTGGTGTGAACTCTCGCAGAGAAAGACAGAACTACAGGAGACAAAACCACAAACCATTAAACAACACGACCACCAAACAACAGCAATACGTTGCAAAGTCCTCTCCCGGCTAACCCCTACTTATGAGCTACTGAACAAAAAAAGCCGAGTCACTGCATATCAGTCTATGAAGGTAATTAACGGCAGGTCACCTTTCTGCAGTAGTGTCAGCAAGAGTTACTTCTTACCAGTGCGGGTTAAAAAAAAAAAAAAAACAATCTAATTTGGGATACTAAAACTTCAAACAGATCCTTGAAACAACAGTGCTTCCTGTTTGGTAGCTTTTGAAAACATTCTCACTTTAATGACGGTTTAAAGAGACATTTGTGGCCTGAAGGGCACGAATTCACCTTATCTGACCCGTACAGCCCGAGGCTGAGAGTTACCAGCAGAGCTCCTGACAACACCGACAGTTTCCACCGGCTGATGCCCTTCCAGGTTAAGGGACTGACCAAGCTCCCGATTTTCAAAATTGTGTGTACCGTAGAAGCTGACCAAGGCACATTCAGAGACGATGCTAACAGCTGTGGTTACAAGGTACAAACCCAGGAACAGCTCGTCTACAGAAAGGCCCTGTCTCGTGAGGATGCAGCCACTTTCTCCTTGTCCAAAACAACTTTGTTTTCTGCAGAGCACGTTCACTGCACTTGCAGCACTTAGCTTCAGCTAAAACTTGTGACTTGACTAAACTTTATGCTGTTTACATCCAGAGCTATCACAGAAAATACGAATTAAGAAAGCTTTTCCAAGATCAACTCATGTCATTATGAACGGTCAAACAATAGATCAATCACCAACTGAAACAAAAAGGAAGATCCAAGCATTTTTATGGCAGCAAGCAGAACCGTGAAAATCTTGAAAACCAATACAACCCAATTCAAGCAAATGCCACTGGCTTTGTTCTCAATTTGTATTTCAGACTGCCAAGCCTTGCCTTTCTCCAATTCTGATTGCTGCTCCACAGCAATTGCGTTGGCTAGCTCTTCTTAGTCTTTTTTTTTTTTTTGACTGTCTAAATAACAAGAAAAAAAAAAGAGTAGAGGAGGGCAGGACCAACACAGACGTATGGGAATGACTCTGACGGCAAAGCACAGAGCCAAGCTGTATTTTCACTCGGTGCCGGGCCTGTTACCGGTAGGACGCCCGTTTACGCTGCCGTTCCAGTCACAGAATAAGCCAGAGAACTCTGGTAAACCAGGAACGCCGAGAGCTATCGATGTCATACTGCTCTTCAACTTCCCCTGCTTTGAGTTCTGCACCTGTCTTCTGTGCCTCACGGAAGGGACAGAGCCTGAGCGACAGTGGCTAACAGAGGCACCTTACCAGCAGGCCGGAGGAACTGCCTGCCACAGGCACGTCTTCAACTTCTGCAGCTGGGTGACATCTCCAAACCAGCCCTGGTTACCAAGTGCAAGCCAGATTTTATTAAAAACCTGGAAGCCTTAACAACAATGCAATCTCCAGATACTCTCCTTCCATTACCACATTACAGAAATATCTTCCGATGCTCAGAACTTACCAATATTGGACAATGTTTTCTGTTAGCAAAAAGAAACACCACGATGCCTCACAGCTGGACAGTGCATGATTTAATGACGAGCGGAAGAGGGTCGCTAGCGACAAGCTCCAAGAGGTTCTTCAGATGTCCTGGGGAATGGAAAGAACAGGAGGAAAAGTGAAAACCTGCACCAACAAGTTAAAACGCTCACTGCTGCTGTATTACAAGCAACAGTTGAAGTAACTCAACATTTTCAGCACTCTTCCCATCTCAAACAAGAAACATTCTGAAACATTTCTACAGCTAAGCATACAGGAAGCAAGCTAGCCCTTGTGTTAAATAGGGTTTAACACCAAATTTTAGGACAATTAAGAACTCCTGGCTACACTTCCAGAGCAAAGTGCTTAGAGGAAGTCTCTGCAAAAAACAGCGCTTGTCACAGCTGCACGAAGATCTCGTACGGACGCTGCACGCTCCAGCCAGCACCACAAAGATGAACACACGGCACCTGCCATCCGCACGCTCGGAATGGGGTTTGCAGCAATCTAACCTCTCAGATACAGTAACTGCCACCACCACCACCCCAAAACCAGAATATTTGCCTAAGGTTACAGAAGAACTGTGCCCACATTGTACCGAACAAAGAAACTGGAGCTCTGCTCCTGCCCAGCTCTGCTGAACGCCAGCCCAAACGGCAGCGCCATGCTCAGGTTACAGAGCGGCACGCAGGTACCAAGCAGAGCTGGTTGTTCCTCTTTACAAATGCTTAAAAGTTACGCAGAAAACCCACAAAGATGTAGAAAAAGATACAAATGCCCAACAGCAGGCAGGAGTTTTACTTCTCGTGCCTGTAAAAGCAACGCAGCCAGAAATAAAACGTTCCAGCTGGTCACACTCTGCCAATACGACAGGATGCACCTTTCCTGCAAGGGTACCACGGGCACACCTCCACCTCCGAGCGCGTCCAGGCGCTGGCGTTTCCACCGCACGTTTCCTCTGCGTTTCCCTTATCCATTTCCCCTCGGCTTCCACCCCCAGCACTCCTCACAGCTGGCAGGGGCAGGTGACAACACAGAGCGAGCATCAGGAGGCACCAGACGGGTAAGAACTAACTACACCTGTCCGCTGCACACCGATCTGCTGCGGCAGCAGGGAGGACATCAGACACCCTGACGCTCCCCCGCTGCCTGTGCCTAGAACGAAGCTTACCTGCCTGAGCGTCACCCGCTCCTGCAAGATCTGAGCTTCCCCTTGCAAGAGTCAGGCAAATAACCTCAGCAAAAGACTTCTCACTCGTGTATCCGTCACCCAAAAACCAACAGAGGAAGCACCTTAGAAACAGAGGGTTAAGGAACAGCAAGCGCATCACACCGGGAACCACCCTGAAGAACGGTTCCCCCAAAGCATTCTCAGCGGGTTTTTGGCTTTTTAACAAGGGGATCTTTGCTAAAACTCCCGAGCCCAGAGTGTAAGAAGGGAGGGGTGAAAGGAGGGGGAGGAATCGCGACGTAATTCTGAAAGAGAAGCGTAGGAGGGACGGGAGCTGAGGGGAAGAGCACCTGAAATCAGGAAAGAGACGCCAGGAGTCGGGAACAGCCAGAGCAGGAGTACGGGCAGAACGCAAGGTGCTCTGTGGGCAACCGGCTCTTGGCTTTGCAATTCCTGGCATAAGCACGTGGAGCCTTGGGTACCCCTTTTTACTTTTTAGCATAAATCTTTTTTTTTTTTTTTTTCCCCCCCCCGTAATAGTTGATCGACTCTGGAAGCAGAACAGAGCCAGGGAGGGTGGCTTGAGGGATGCCAGCAAGCTCGCCTGCATGCAGCCAGCACCTCCCTCTGCGCTGCCACAGCAGCAGGACCTGCAGCAGCACTGCATCCCGATCACTTCGCTTCGGTTTTTAGTTAGCCGGTGTCAGCTGGGGGTATTTTAAGCACCTAACGGCCAGCACAGACCGCTGACTGTTCTGTGGCGGAGCACGGTCTGAGCGCTGGTCAGGAAGGTGTTTCCTCCGGTGGCACGTTGGTGCACAAGGTGCAGCTTTGGTGACCCCTTCATCACGAGCGAGCCGATGGCCCCAAATACCAGCTCCTTCAGTAAGAAGTCTTCACCACCAGTTGAGAAATACAAGAGGGAGAACTAGCCTGGGTGGAAGAAGCAGTTTGTTCAAAGCATGAAGAGGACGGACACGATGAAACGTAACCGGGAATTCACGCGGACACAGGGACAAACAGATTCCCTAACACACAAAACCTCACTCACTTTTCTAAGTAGGGTTCTTAAGCAGCTAAGTTCTTGGCTCACACACTGACATTCTCGTTACTAAGTTTATTTTAATCCACACATAAGCCAGTGGCTGTGTTTGCAGAATTTTCTGAAGCCCTGCTGCCTCCCTGCTTTACAGGAGACCCCAACTCAGCTTTACCATGGAGCGATCATCGGGCGACCACCAACACTCACCGAACGTTCTTGTACTCATGGCAAGGAACAGGGCAGGGGGGCTGGCAGCTGCGGGGGCCGGGCTGGAAGCCAGCCACGTCCCCAGAAGCAAGGCAGAGAGTTGGGGTTTGGCCCTCGCTCAGCACCCACCTGCTGGGTACCAGCACACCCTCACCTTCGTGCAACCCAACACCACGGTGCGGAGCACGTGGCCGCCGCGTTGGGGTTGCTGTCACTGACCTCAGCCGGCCCGCACAGCGCTCAGAGGGGTCTCAGCACCAACACTCAACGGCAGTCAAAGCAAAACCTGGTGCTTCTTCAGTACACAAGCAGGAAAGAAAGCTAAGGCAACGCTGAGAAAGGAACCGCCCCACTGCCGAGTCGTGCCGGTGAGAAAAACCCCGCTGCAAGTCTCCGCTCCGCGGTACCTCGTACGGGATTCAGCGAGGACTTCAGGCTCACGCTGCAGTTATGAAGAACGAGCACGCTCAGCACTGCCGAGACATTTCACCAGGACAGGAGACAAGGCTCTAGGCGAGGACACACGGCAGCCCTGCTGCGCAGGAGAGCAGCTGTGACACCAGCGCGTCCCATCAGCAGTTACAGGGCGGGACTGGATCCCACGCAGCATCCCTGCAAAGCAGGCACCGCCGTGCCTGCACGGAACAGAAGGCGTTAAACTGCCCCGGGAAGCCCAGATCCTTGTCTCTTGCATCTCAAGCCAAAGAAATCCCGCACAAGCAACGCGTGCTTTTATGTCTCATCCTGCCTGAAGGACTACAGGTCTGGAGGGACTTGAGAAAAACACACTCTGGCGGTTCAAGGTAAGGGGCTGCAGCACGAACGCATCACCTGGAGAAACACAGAGCCCGCAGGAAGGGATAACGGGGAGCTCTGAAGCAATGAAGTGACATTTTAACACCGGAGCTGCGACGATGTCACTGTCCTCAACCAAAATATCACGGAGCCGTCGATGGCAGCCCCTGGGCCGCAGTGCGTCCCACTGGCAGGGCACCTTCCTCCACCTCACAGCCACCACGGGTCCTTGTGCTGCCCCACGTGCCCCCCGCCATCACCAGGCTCCCCGCAGCACGCTTCTTGCGCCTTCGGATGCTTTAAGCTCCAAACATCACACACAGAAAACACAGGTGAGCTACGCACTTAGAAACAGGCAGGAGGAAGCCAGAAGCAACACGTAAACACAGCATTAATCCTTCTGTGCAAGGTGTCAGAATTTTGTGGTGCGATGGACACGAGCTGCTGGCTGCGGGGAATTACGACGCGCTGCGGGATTGCCATCACGGCTGCAGGGAGCGCCTCAAAGGCTTCAGCTGAGCCCTCTCTGTACCCTTTTGTTTGCCCATTAAACGCAGCACGCAGCACGAAGAACCCCCGTGAATGCTTTTTACCAACTCAGGGGGGTCTAGAAAGCGTTACACAGCGCTCTGGAGCAGCAGTGAAAGCAGCAGGAATGCTAAGGGAGAAAAGTCCTGGGAAAGGCTGGGCTGTTCATGGAATAATTCCGCCCTGGAAACGAGCAGGAGCAGCTCGGTTTGGGTGTCAGCCTGCTGCTGCGCTGCTGGAAGGACAGGAAACTTTGCTCGGGAACTTCAAAAACACCAATCTAAAAAAAATCCATGCAAGAGGACAGTGGAGACAAAAAGATTGGCTTTCAGAACGTGCCCAACCCCACAGCAACACCGCACGGCACCAGAGGAAAAGCAGGCGTACCACCAGCGAGTAACAGAGCTTTCATTTTTTCCTCTCAACAGAGAGCTGGGGGTGCTAAACTGGTTTCCCTCTGAGCACTTCCAGTTATAAAAAAAAAAAAAAAAAAAACCACCCTCTTGCGAAGAACATATCCACTGTTGTACAACTGTCCCAGAAAACAAAGACCACAGGGAGAAAGTGGCCCATTTTCCTCAGCCTCCAAGAACCCTGCGTACAGGTCATGTTTTCAAAGGCTGAACCCTGCACGCTTTACAATCAAGCGGCATTTACAGCGTATGAATAACTACTCAACGACAGAATTATTAGGATATCCCTTTTTTTTTTTTTGGTACCATGCTAAAACCAACTCAGTTACACGAAACAACTGCACGAGAAGTTCAGCTGCAGCCGAGTTCCCCCCTCCTGGACCAGCCGCACCAACACCCAGGGGCACTTTCCCGTTTCACTTACGGCCACCCCACAGCCGTGCACCAACCCCAGCCGTGCTCAGCAGCGCCCGCAAAAACGCCCTGCAGCCTCCTGCCAGCCTCCCACCCAGCCCTCGTCTGTCCCCAAGAAGCACCTTAGAGCGATAATTCCTCACCACATGTTGAAAATATTGTGACTAATAATACACTCCACCCATTTCCCCCCCCCCCAATCGCTGAGGATTTCAAAATACAAAACTTGACAAACAGCAAGGGAACCTAGGCAGAATTTAGGAGAGTAGAATCAAAATTTATTCCCAATTAAAAGCTGCTGTGAAAAAATAAGATGTGAAAGCAAGGTACTGATAGAAGTGGAAGAGCAACCCTGCCACAGCGAGCGTGCTCCTCAGAATTACATTTTTCTCACTCTTTTAGGGTAACCTTAGGTTCTCCTTTCAATCCCCGTGGAAAAAGAATAAATAATAATAAAAAAAAACCTCCTCTTTTTGGGAAACACACTTAACGCGCCCGCAGCGGAGCATACACGGAACCCGCGCTCCCGATAAATACTTTATGGAGTTCAGGACGGGGGACCCGACGGCAGAGCTGGCACCGGCGGTGCCGGGAGGAGCGGGGGGCAGG
>VXAV01008647.1:40012-54918 GCA_013399715.1 Alectura lathami
TAATATTTCTAGATTTGTTTTTCTGTCGCAAGTATTTGGCCAATTTCTGCACAGTGGGCTTTCTTTGTGCATCCTCCCCTACAGCTGCAGTCTTTTCTTTGAGAGGTTTGCACCGTGTGAGGAGTTCAGCAGCAGGTCAGAGACCTGGTTTATAGAGGGAAGGAGAAATAAACAACCAATAAATAAAAAGATTTCACAAAGCTTTAAGTAACCTATGGGCAAACTGGAGCGATGCATTTATTGGACCTTCTTTCTTCTTTTCCTCTTCCTGACACAGCATCCTAATCTCATCTGAGGTCAAGAATTTTAACATATTTATCATTTTCTCTTCAGACTTGTCTTTATTAGATGATATTTAACGGTTTTAAGAAAGAATAAAGAAATTAAATGGAATAAGCATAGGCAGCACTGCAGTTCTAAGGCAACTTATTCAGCCTTTGGTCAGAAGTGTTTGCACCATTCCAAAGAACATTTTTCCTGCTAGGAAACTGTCTCAACATCAGACACTGCTTATGCACTCTTCCTCCCAGTTATCTTGTATAATCTAAATTATTTATACAATTTTTAATTGTGTCCTTAGTATTTAACAATAAAAATTAGAGGGCTTCCTCATTCCATTTAATTTTATCACTGGCCTTGTTTCCCCTCCTGCTTCAATTAGCACATTACAGACTTTAAGCAAAAGGTAAACGCAAGTACAATCAAAAAGATAAAGCACAAGAAGCCAGAAAGAAAAAGGCAAAAAAGGGATGCCTGATATTAATATACCATGTGAGAAAGACAGTAAAAGATACGTGCCTTTACAGTAAAGCCAAAGATCAACATTGGGAGATAGGGAGTATTAGTATCTGTACTAGCAGGTACTACCTTAAACAGCATACCAGTACTCGTGACATCAGGCTCCTATACAAGGTTTATTGTTCATTGTTTGTACCATCACACCTGGATACAATCCTTAGAAATAGCAATAAACCTTAAACAAAACCTAAAGAGTAAATCTGGAATATTCAAAGAAGACAGAAGGAAAGGTGGGGTGGAAACTAAACATTAGATCAAACTTAAAAGGTCCGATACCATCTCTGCATCGTCAAACATCTTGCCTTCTGTGTAAAAGTAGCCAAAACTGCAAATCAGCTAAACAATATTTCCAAAGGGAGTTTTTAACTCTAAGGCTCTATCTGTTAACTCTAAGGGTCTGTTTCACAAAGAATAATCAGCACTCTCAAGGGAATCCCTCTGCTCAGAAATTGCCTAATTTGCAAAAGCAAGATGAACCTTCTTGTCTTCTTTTCTATACAGTCTGTCTAGCCCTTTCCTATCTAGGTCCTCCACTTCCCAGATTTGGAAACACTTTCAAAAATCTCATTGTTTTTCACTTTTTCCATTTTCTTTCAATTTTAACCTTCTTCTTCAGACTGAACTGAAATTCAGAGTACCAATCTCTTCAGACAGAGATTGCCTACAGACAGGTCTTTCTTCCTTATTGAATATTTTTGTTACCACATATAATTTAGAGAACTCTTTTAGTGGAGGTTTAAAACAGCCAGTGATCTTCATAAAAACAAAAGAGAAAAGGAGAGGGAGAGGGAGAGGGAGAGAGAAAAAATAGGAGATNACCCCCCATTATTCCTTCACATTTACATCAATTAAAGCTATGCCAAAGAAAGACGTATGTCAAAGCTCGAACACATGGTATTTAGAGATCAAAGAAGAATTATTCTTTCTTATCTAAGTAGATAATAATTTGCTTCTCAGTTTACAAATTTAGAGAAGACTTCTTAGGAACCAAATTTTCAAAATCCTGGGAAACACAAATTGCATTGAATTTGTATGACTTGATACAGAGTCCAAAATTTTTAGTGCAGTTTTCTGTCCTTGACTAATTTGGTAGTTGAAATGACAGGATTTAAGCAATTCTTTTTCTCTACAAACAGCATTAAGTGACTGTATATGGTTAAACAAAACCAGGAAACACTGAATGGCTTGTACATATACTTTTGTGTGTTTACACACACACATGTATTCATATACACAGACATATGCAATTATACACGTGTGTGGTAGAAAAAAAAACTTACCTATGTCCCAGGTGAGGGGGTTATTCTGTTCCATCTCCCTTTTCCCAATGACATACCAAATGCAGGCCATCCAGTGAGCAAGCAAGGCAAACATGGACATGAGAAGTGTGAGAACAATTGTGCTGTGCTGCGAGTAACGATCCAGCTTCTGAAGGAGACGCAAGAGGCGTAGCAATCGTACTGTCTTTAGGAGGTGGACAAGGGAAACCTAGGAGAACAGAAAAACAGAACAACTTGTCAGCTCTTGACTTCTATCACACAGTTCTCTTGTTGCGATGAAAGAAAACTATCTTCTAAATCCTTCTGAGTTTTTATTTTTTCTGTGTACATACATACTTAGCATTTCTGACTTAAACCACACAAACTTGAAATACTGGGAGATCTTTCCCTGTGGCTTTTTTAATGCAAAGTCTTCTTTTGGATTTAACTTAAAAATTTGTGCAAAAACAAATCTTTCACTGCTCAAGGAAAGAAGCAAAATATCAGATTGACTAAGGTTCATTTGACTCCAATATAAAATGACAAAATAAATAACTTCAAGCACATAATGATTTTCAGTTTCTGCTAACACCCAAACCGTAGGTATAACTCAGCTTAAGTATGGATGGGATAAAAGTAGTTTAATATTTAAACTCAGAAGAGGCAATAACATAAACCAGATATTTTGCAGAGAAAGGAGGTAGAGCTGAAAAAAAACCGAGATGTTTTTTTTTGCATTTAAACGTGTTCAGGGAGACTGGATTCTTTTTAGTGAACTGTTGTGTAAGAATCCAAAAGAACACAGATTGAAACTTCTAATAATGGTTTGAAAACTCCTTGCCTAAAAGACTATTACCTCTCTGTCACAAAAACAATAGCTCTTCCACTCAGCACCCTAGGTATATGAGGCTTACGGGCTCTGTCCTCAGAGAAGATGCAGAAATGCAGAAAGCAAGCAGCCCCTGAACCACTACGTCCTATCCAATGCATCCTCCCGCCTACATCCACATCAAAGCTTGCACACCTCTCAGATTTGCATGGGATGTACTTGACTCACACTTCAACTCTTTGCAAGAGTTAGCAAAACAATATACAGATTAGGATCCAAAATATTTTTTATCTAATTATTCAAAAATTAAATAGGCATAATAGTCATTAATAGTAAGCACTTTTTCCTTCATTAATGAGATATTAGAGTTAGTGCTTACTGGATTCATGCCTGATATATGCAACAATTGACTGAAAGAAAAATTACGTCAAATTTGACTTGTCTTCTCATAGCACTCCCTGTGCACATTAATGACTTCTCTGAAAATAAAGTTCAAAAGCACAGCTGGATCAATATCTTTTTGCTTTTACTAATCCGGAATAACCTGAAGTTAAACATTCCTGGTTCTATTAGCAAAACTAATACCCTGAAATCTTAATTTTATAGCTGTGTGCTCACAAGCAACTAGGTGCAACTTGACTGACAAGTTTTGTAACACAGAGTATTTTGTATTTATTCATCAGGAGTTAATGAATCATTGATTTTATCCCAATCTCAGGAATTAAGAGATTAGGTAGAAAAATTGTAAGGAAAAAAACTTTTTTTTTTTTTTTCTACAATTTTGGTAATGCAGTAGTAATTCCCTCCTGATTTTCTTCATGCATTATTCACTGCCTATTCTTTCCTNGTATTTTTTCCTTCCTTTTTTTTTCTTTTTTTTTTTTTTTTTCCCTTAAAAAACTTTTTTTTTTTTTTTTTTCTCATAGATATAGCAGGGGAAAAAATATAAATCAACAGAAACATGACATTTGTTTAAATTACTTTGGATTTCACAACTGTGAGGAATAAGATTTGATTTTTTAACACAGAATTACAAGGTCTTCTCACAATTCTTTTATCTCTTACTATAAGTCAGTGAAATTAGTTATGTATGTGGCCTTAAGCACAAGAATATTTGCAAGTTTGGGGCAGAATGCTCTAATATACTTGAGAGAATAGCCTCGTTTTTANATAGTATATATGTGCTGTGGCCCTCACATTGGAGTCCTCATCTTTGCATAGGTGTCTGTGTTCTGCCACAGCACGAATAGTGATATATGAGGTGAGATTATTTTTTTAACATGTTTCTCATAAATAAGAAATATCAAAAGGACTGTTACAACAGTAAGTGCACCCAGACAGTTATAACCTGTAACTAAATTATGACAATTTTTACAGAGTTAAAGAACACTGCTAGGTATATAAACAGTAAATAAGGCAGCAATATTTTTAAAGTGGAGACATATTTCATTTTAATGCCTCAAGACTGCTTCATTCCAAAATAATTTACTCAGAAATTTGAACACAGATGTAATTAATCATATGTAATTGCAATGAATTTCCTCATTAGTCATGCCAAACACTCCACGTCTATTGTGTCTAATCTGTCATTGGAAGACCTCAAATGCCATCAGGCAGCTTTCTTTTCTATGTCACAAATTTAGAAAGACAAAATGAGGAGTCAGCACTCATACTTGTGCCTGTGTAGATTTTGCTCTGCCCACAGATATAAAGTCGTCTAAATTTTCCATTTGATTAATCACTTCAGACTATCTAGGTTAACCTTTTTGTGTCAAAATTTTATCTAAAACCAACAAAAACTCAGTCATAGCTTTCTGTGATACTGAGAAGTTCTGAGAAATAAGGTTGATATGAACTAGTGAAGGAATTCTCTGTTTGGAAACATCATTTCCTATGCCAAAAAGGAAATAATAAAGAAATTTGAAGCTTCTTAAGTACTAGTGGGAGTGATGTTTAATCCATTTTTTCTGCTTTTTTAGCTAACTTTCCTCCAACAATGGATTTCTTGAACTATACCACCATTAATTACTCAGATAGGAACAAATTAAGTCATGATTACAGGCTTTCCACAAAAGTGGTCACAGCTCCACAGCTTTCCAGAGTTCGAGAAGCATTTGGATAATGTTCTCAGAAATATGGTTTGAATTTTTTGTGGTACCATGTGGAACCACGGGTTGGACTCTGTGATGTTTGTGGGTCTTTTCTAACTCAGGATATTCTATGATTCTATTCATCTAGTTCTTAAAGACCTGTTTGTTACTTTGGCAGTATTTCATATACCATATCCATGGATGAAGGGATCCCTTATGTCAGAGGAATACAAGGATGGGAGGAGCTAGGGTCTCAGCAGGCACTGAGGTTAGGAATGAACACTCCTGAGGTCTCAAACCTCTGAAGGTGCACCCATTTAGTGATAGCACAGGATTTCCATAAGGTGTCAATACAGTAGGGCCAATTCTTATGGTTTCATTTTTGTCAGTCTCCAAGGACGGGAAGAGACTCCACAGCTTTTTCACACATTCTAACTACACAACACATCTTCAACCAGAAGATGATATTTGTGTGCCATACATACGTAAGTATGTATGGCACGATACCTAGCTTGGAGAATTTAAAACATCCCTAAAGACTTGGCCTTTGTGCTGGGGCCTGAGCAGCAAAGGAGTGAGATGCTCCCTGATGCCCCTTCTCACCGTTCTGTTGAGGCAACATCTGACAGTCGATGGAGTGAAAATCTGAGAACAGACATGAGGAAATGGCTTATTAAATCAATAAAGTCTGAAAACAGCGGAAAGTGATTAACACCTCCCCCCGCACTTGAAACAGTTGATGCTTATTGTTATTTTGAGGATTATATTAACAGTTGCCTTGTCTTGCCACTATGGAAAATACGAGGTAGTAAAGCACTCTGTTCCCATCACAGAATCATACAGAGAAGAAAACAACTGAGTTTGCCAGGGTGAATGCAGGGTGTAGACTCCCAAATTCTGGATTTCCTCTCAGCTGCCAGATGGAAGGGGAGGGGATCTTTACCATTTAGCAGCTAGCTATTGAAGTCAGGCCAAAGCAAGTTAAGGAAACAAACTGTACATTGGAAAAACTTTTAACAAGATATTTAACTCTTGGAACATATAGGGAGCTATGCTTGTCAGTCAATGCTAATTTCTAGATCAACGTGGCTATATATTGCTTACTACCTGGGGCTTAGTATTAGGACTTTATCTATCCTTCATTATCTAAGGTAGGATCTAGCTAGCAGAGGAATATTTCAGTGTCCCTGGTTATTCTCAGTTGCCCTATCAGTGATCTTATTGGAGAAAAAAAGTTAAAAGATGCAACAAAGAGCAGCTATGTGCAATTATATTATAGTAATATTTTAAAGATTGTGACACATTAATTGTAAAAATAATGGTAGGATAATATTTGATTTTCCAGAAGTCATTACTTATCAGTCTTCCTGAACACTGAAAAGAACAAAAAAAATCAATTATGATTTTTTCCTTTTCTCCTTGAATAAGATGCTAGTTTATCCAATGAAAAATTTATAACAGAAGTTAAACCAGCAGAATTATGGTGGCTATTCAGTTTGAATGCAAGGGATAAACTGAGCTAATACTGTATTTAAATAGGTTAATCACTGTTTTTGAAAAAACAGCGATTGAAGAATGTGAAGATATTAATTGCCAAATTACCACATTTTAAAAGCTGCTGGCATAGGATTGACAGTTCTTGATGTAACAAATTGAGTGAAAAGGGAGATGGCTGAAGGAAATGAATGAATAAAAAACAAATCAGGATTACTGACGGAGGAGGATGCACTGACAAGTGTTTTTTCTCTGTTTTTTTTTTTTTATTTTTTTTGTCTGATATATGTCTATTCTATCACCTATCATCATCCTATCATGTAAATGTCTGTAATTCACACTTAATGAAAATGAGTTTGTGTGCATCTGTTCACAAAAGATCAAAATCCTGAGAATTAGAAAGTGCACAGCTTAAAATCCTAAGTCTCTTAATGTGAAAAATCCCCAACAACGAGAAATCTCTTACAGCAGTTTTTTTCCAAAATTAAAATTTCTGATTCCATTTATTTTTTTGCTTAGTATATTCCTGCTTTACTAAAGCTAATAGAACTGCCGGAAGAAAAACTTTTGTCTTAGCCTAAGCGAACCAACACAAAGGTAACCCATCATGACTGACATTATGAAGGATCATCAGACATATATTTTGACAGATAATATTGACATATAATATTTTCAAAGTGGCTTAAATATTTGGTCATTAAATACCTAACAAATCTGAAATGAAACCAAAGCTAAACTTCATGATGATAGTAATAATATTGGAACACACAAAAATTAGGACCATGTTGTAATTTTTGCATTGGAATGCCCAGTAGTAAAGAGAAAGAGAATTCCCTGCTGAATGAAGATGTATTTTACTGGCGATAACAAGCATTTACTTTACCACCACAAGAACTTGTCCTTGAAAAATTAAGGATGGAACTTATATATCATAATAAAGCAAAGGCCATGGAGAATTATATGAGTATAGTAAGAAAAATGAACATAGGTGCAACCATTTACAAATTAAGGATAATGAAACAAAAAAATGCTATATACGTGACTTTCATGATAATGAATGACCACTTCGACACCCAATCTCATAATACTTTTAATCAACATGTAAAATTACATTTTATTTCTTTCTTCAGTATTCAGTGTGGAAATATAGTACACACCTGCAAAACATCCCAGTGTACTTTAGTTCATTCAGTTATAGCCTCCGGATTTGAAAAACAAAAAAACAAGAACAATAATAATAACAACAAAAAACAAACACAAAGCCTTCTCCTGAAAAAAAGAGCTATTAAAAAAGATTATGGTTAGTACTTACCACAGTGACATTGAAAGCATAAAGGAGATCAAAAGGAAGTGCAGCAATTAAATCAATGATAAACCAGGTAGTCACGTAGTGGATACAAATAGATCTTGCTTCAAATATGACTTGGCCAGACTTGCTGACATATGTTGTTCGGAAATTTAAAATAATATCTGCTTGACAGAGAGAGAAGGAACAGAGTCAGAGACAGTGATTTCTTTGCTCCTGGGGACAGCAATCCTTTGACTGTTTTCTTTATGCATAGCTAAGACTAGAATCTAACACAGAAACCCATAAAATATATTGGTAAGAGATCCATATACATAGAGTTAAATCAATTGATTCACAAAGCTGTTCTTTACAAGAGTGAAAATAACGTTTAAAATGTTCAGAACTTACTGATTTCAAAGGAAGTTTGAATTAAAAACATACATTTCACTTTAAATAGTACCAAATACTTACAGTGCTTTCCAACTGTATCTTTATGAAAAATGTGCATATGATTGTTGTGCATATAACCTATTGTTACTTCTTTAATAAAAAACTCTCTTTTTGTGATAGCTGTCTGGCACACATGACAAATAATGTCATTCTCAAGGGTAACCACTTGTTCGTGAATAGAAAAGTGCTGAACTCATTTGAAAAAATAGCTTTTGGGTTATGATGGTGATCTCAAAACAGATATGAGTTGCTTCATGGTTTGTGCATTTTGCATGTTCTTATCTAATGTTCCAGGATAAGTGTCTCCCAAGATGAGATATAGTTTTGACGTCTTGCCAAAACACATTAACACTCAAAGAAAAGCTCAGCTCTTGACAACAGAGTCTCAATTATTTCCATGTCCTACAAGATGAAGACTATAATGTCCTCAAGCTATGCACCCAGTTTCTACCGACAGTAGCGAGAACTACTTGTAAAACTTTTGCAGTGTCAGAAAAGAGCTCAGCCAACCAGAAAGGCTGGTGTTTTACACCAAGATAATTAGCCCTGCAAATTCTAATACCTCGCCTTGAAGACCATGTCACGAAAGAAAAAATGTGATCCCAAGTGTCAGGAAGACATGCAGAGTGCAATTGTGTTCTCATATTAATAAAAAAAATTCAAGGTGATTGTCTTGGCAGCCTGAAAGATAGTGGACTTTCTTTAATGTCCAAGTCATGAGGCAGCGCTCTAGATATTTGTCCAGCATGTAACAGACTTGTCAGTTGTGTCATTTGTAATCTATGTAGCCTATGATGAACTGCTACAAAGAGGGAACAGCATTCCTTGTGCCCTCTGCCTCTGTCCGTGGCTGCAATGGTAGCATTGACTTCTTTCTGTCTGTTAGGTGATGCACAAGAAGATATGCTTTCAACTGCTTCTTCTACACACTGCTCTTGTACAGAGGTGGTAGCAGCTGCCGGGGGCTGGCTCCTCACCGTGCACAGCAAAGACTGTGCAGGTGTTTGGGAAGTGTTTTCTGCACCAAGCCAGTATTTCTTATAGCCTCTGATGAAGGAGAAGTAGAAATGCCAAACAGAAAAACCTACAAGCCGAATATAGAATCTTGCCCACAAGTGAAGGTGAAGGTATAGGAGTATTATCTATGCCCTGCAAATGGAAACAAGAACAGGATTACAGTATTTCATAGGTTCAGTAGAGATTTGTTTTCTCTTTGGATATAGATATTTCTTTTCCTCACAGCTAGATCCTCGTGTTCTGCTGCTCCATATTAGTGCATTCCTGAAAAAGATGCTATGATGTCCTAAATTATAAGCACACTTGAGCTTCTATATCCCCATAATTAAAGCATAACCAACACTAACAGTACTAGTATTATATTTTCGTATTATTATTATTTCAATACTAACCATATCAGAACTAAGAAATGGGTAGTACTAGGTTTATTGTTTCTTCTGCTCTTGGATTTCTAGGCAGTTGATGGAGCCTAAAAATATTTCTTCCTGCTATAAATGAGAATGTGTGTTTCAGATATACCTTTTATTCCCCAATTTTCATTCGGTGCAATAGCAACAACCAGAATGCATGAATTTACAGACTCCATTTAGACAGAAAAACGAAAAAAAAAAAAAAGTATTAAAACTTTTTTTCCTTATGATTTGAGAAACGAAACTTTTAAAATCAAATACATATAGAAAACAAACAGTGAAAATGAACCAATTAAATATTACACAGCTCAAATTAAACAAGTCACAATTTTTCAAGTAGGGTCTAGTTGTCCTTAGGTATTTTTCTTATTTCCTGATTTTTTCATTTAAAAAGGACATTATTTTTCACCTTTTCTCATATTTTCTCTCTTTTTTTTTTTTTTTTTATTTTTCTTTTTTTTTTCTTTGGTTTGGTTTTGGAATAACAGNTTTTTTTTTTTTTTTAATTGTACTTTTTATTTCCTGAGGTTGGCTTTGGAAATAACAGTCTCTCACAATGCTGCTAGTATAATCAAGACAGACAATAATTACTGTAAAGGAGACCAAGTACATGAATGGTTCATCTTGACTGAGTAAATTAAGTTGATGTAAAACAATCTCAATGGAAAATGCTGCCTCACTGGAGGGAACATGGATTGTCACTAGTTTATATTAAAGCAATTTTTTTTTCCCCAGAAATGTATTTTAGAATCCTTTGGTACTTAAAGAACATTAATGCAGAACAGAGCATTAGAGACTTGAATATTTAGGGTTAGTGCTGTCCAGATTTGGACCTGGCAGATAAGGTATTTTATAAGAATATCTTTCTCATGCTTTGCAAACACAGTTCATAAGAATAGGCAGCCACACAACCTGTGCAGAGTTACTGCTGAAGTCTTATAACAGAATTTACACTATTATTCCTGTAAAGGGGTTTGAAAATGAAATTCACCTACCTACTAACTTCATATGTTTCTTATCCTTTATTTTAAAAATAGTGGATTTGCTGACAATGAAACAATTTTCAACTCTTGTCCACGTCTGAGAAAGACATTTGTTGTGTTCACTCAGTATCTATGACTAACTGATCTTTTGACTAACAACAGCAATATCAAACTTTCTTTTCTTTAGTAGGCTTGTAGAGATGCTTTCTTCCAAGTTTGCTGCGATGTGCTGCTTGGAACCTAAGAAGAACTGGGGCTAATGACCTATGAATTTCTGGGGCACAAGGTATGTAAAAGTTCATTTTAAACACTGTCAACTATTGGTATAATGTTACAAAAATGTCAATTTTATCGTCTCTTATTTCTACTCAGAATTGCCTTGGGATATCCATTTTATGCATTTATAGATGATACTATGAATTGCAAAAAGATTTAATGAAATTTATAGCTGCTATAAAATAGTAATGTTTAATTATGGAAACATAATTTTTTTCCTCTTATCTGAAAAAAAAAAAAAAAATCTCCAAACCTAAAAACTCACCAAGTTTCATGATTTTATCCCTCTACAATCTTTCTTTAAGTTTTTGTATTAGAATTGGAGAAACACTCCTGTGATAGATTGGACTCAGTAAAATATTAGTTCGACTTTTATTTTCAACACGTAGCAAGACAACTGCACATTTAATCAATTTCATTGCCATATGCATACTCTTCATATACATATTCCATCCCAAAAGAAAGGATGTTTCTGATGTGTATTATGCAATTTTATAACAAAAAAAAAATGTTAATAGTTCCAGTTCTAAAATAATTTGGTTGTTTACATACTGGTTTTATGCTCTTCAGTGTTGATGGCAGAAGTTATTTTTCACCTATATTTCATCCTACCTACCACTTTCACATTTTTTTTTTCTACATGGCAATGAAATACAGACACAAACAATGTAGGCACGTTCGTTTTCAGGAACAGCTTTGCCTACAAAAACAGAAGCAGTTACTGAAAAATAGAATCTATTCATATTGTGTAGGATGAAAAACACATAATCACAGGTGCCTTTAGTTTCAGACCTATACTGACTTTCCTCCATGCTGAATAAAAACTCTGAAAAGCCTCTAAAAAAATAATTACCCAACATGGGATTAGAAATGTTATGCTAATTTGGGATAAATTAATGTTGCAATCAATTATAATGGCACAAAAACTTATTTTCATCTGAAGATCAGTTACTGTTTTGATCTCGAAAATATGATCTCATTACATGCTTACATTCTGAAAATATGACATAATTTATGATACACACTTGGAAATATAAAAAATATATGTTTTTGAAACTTCAAGTATTTTATCAACATACATGATGTGAACAAAGTTTTACACATTAACATTCAAATCATTAAAGCAAAAAAAAATAGCCTTGCTAGTTTTAAAACCTTAACAAATAAACCTTCATAAAGCTGTAAGATACAAAGTGACCCAGAAAATGTAAATGAAGTGCAGAAAAGTTCAGTGACTATCAAAATTACAAGTATGAAATTGAATCACCAGTATTATCTTCCAATACAACCTCATAAAATTGGAGAAGCATCAGTGAAATGGAAATTTACCAGTATAATTTTAATAATTCAAGTGGAAAAGCAAAAACATAAACCAATCCTAAAAGTGATGCTCCAGAGGCTAATAGATTTGCTAATAATGGATAAAGTTGTAGAACACATAATTCTGGCATATATGTTAAATCTGTAGTGATTACAATGCAGGTTACAGTATAACTGATGTCATAAGTTCATAAATGAAGTGAAATAAACATGCTGTGTTTTGCTAAGAACATTATCTCTGGTTAATACAGCTATCAAACTAGTTGATTTCTGCAGAATACAGGTTCTTATTGTTTTCCCAGTCTGTTGGTCCTCCAATTTTTTCAAGATGTAGTGCAGAGCCTTAACACAAAGTGACTTATAAGTGACTTCCTCCTCCTGGACGTAGAGCCATTGACTACAACCCTTTGGCTGCGACCATCCAGCCAGTTCTCTATCCAGAGAACAGTCCACCCATCAAATCCACATCTCTCCAGTTTAGAGATAAGGATATGGTGCGGGACCGTGTCAAAGGCCTTGCACAAGTCCAGTGCCCTCCCTTGGTCCATGGATGCCGTCACTCCATCATAGAAAGCCACCAGACTGGTCAGGCACAACCTGCCCTTGGTGAAGCCGTGCTGGCTGTCTCGGATCACCTCCTCATCTCGCATGTGCCTTAGCATCTCCTCCAGGAGGATCCGCTTCATGATCTTCCCAGGCACAGACGTGAGGCTCAACGGCCTGTAGTTCCCCAGGTCTTCCTTTCTCCCTTTCTTAAAAACGGGAGTGATGTTTCCCTTTTTCCAGTTACCGGGGACCTCGCCTGTGACAGCCAGGACTTTTCAAATATGATGGAGAGCGGCTCAGCAACCACATCAGCCAACTCCTTCAAGACCCTGGGATTCATCCCGTCCGGCCCCATAGACTTGTAGACATTCAGTCACATCAGGTGGTCTCGGACTTGCTCCGCTCTTACACTGGGAAGGATTTTGCTCCCCCCATCCCCACGTGTATCTGTTCCATGAATTGAGTTCTTGCAGGCTATAATTGGATTACGTTTTAAGAAATATTCTTAAAGCTACCCAAATACTTTGAAACTGACTATTGTGTTATTAAAAAATTAGCACGACCTCACATGATTCCTAATGAGCAAGGGGTCCATTCAGCTCCAAGAGTGCTTATTATGCTCAGTTGCCTACTACTCACATTTACATATCAGCATGGTAGCATCAAACACATGCTTAACTACTTCATGTAGATTTAGTTGATAAAGGTAAGAAAGAAAGATAAGGATATTTTATTCACAAGTTAAAGTATTTCTGTAGTGCTCTTTACGGAGTTTTGGGAAATACAGTGTTCAGAAATGTTACATTTTCTCCAACTGATGTCATGAAATCCATAAAGATAGTGAAACTTCTCTGTTGTCTCAGAAATATCCAGTTTGTAGTTATCAAGGTTAAAAAAAAGGATTTGCTTACTTATTGCATGTTAGTATTTTTGAGACAACTAAAGCTTCAACAGAAAAGGAGATAAATGCATGCTTTAAATTCCCCTAAGCCATCTAGTGCACCAGAGGCTTATCAATGGGCATATGGTATTCACTGTTCAAGACTGAAGAGATTAGATGTTTTTCTGCACAGCATCCATTTCTGCCTTCTTTTCAAAATAATTTAGAACAACAGTCACATATAACTTTTACATATATATAAAATCAAATAGAAAATGATAAGTGCTTCTTTCTGCATCCAGCTCATTAGATAAAAATCCAGAGGGAAATAGGTGAGTGTGATCTATCTTTTATTTCTTGATAGCTTTCTGAGCTGTACTGGGGTGTAAACAGCTTCTTTCGACAACTTGATTTGCAGCTTAACTGCTGTGTGAAAGGACTTATTAAGACAGCTGAAGAGGAAGTGAAAGAACTCCTAAGCCAAAAAACTTCTAAAAGCACAACAAAGTCTTCAACAGAAATTTAGAAATGAGCAATTACCATGGAGGATTTTAGTTTTAGGAATGTTATGATCCACAGTCTTTTAGGAATTACTGTTCAAAAAGTGGAAAATGAGTATTTTTTGCCTTTCTATATAACTATTTTCTTAGGATGAAAACTTTGACCAACTAGGATAGTAAGCAAATTGAGACAGGAAATAAACATCAATAAACTATACAATTACCTACTCTGAAGATACCCATGGAATATTTAATATTTAGACATATAACATTTATATAACAAATTTATAACATTTATTTAACATTTATAAGGTATTTAGTATGTTATAACTAGATTGTGATGCTTACTGTGCACTAGCTTCTACCTACAGATGACACTAATCCATCAAAGCACAGTCTGAGATTCAGCATGAATATCAACAACGTAAAACCTCAGAGATTCCAGATGACTCCGCAGCATCAAAAATATCAGTTTTCTTTAGTGCTGAAAGTGCTGAAGTTTTGCTCCAAAGGCATGAGATAATGTGAGCTTTAAGCATTTTCTACAGGAGGAAGGACACAAATTTTACAGATTACAGCAGTAAACCAGACAAGAGCGACATTCTACCTCTGAGTTGATTTTTAAAGCATAAATGAAGTGACGGTAATATCTTTGGACAATTAGTGGCTCAAATTTTTTCTGTGAGAGGTATGTTTGAATATATTATCTACAAGTATTCTGTAACAACCAACTTCTTCCTGTGCATACTTTGTACTTTAAGATATA
>VXAV01008648.1:0-17978 GCA_013399715.1 Alectura lathami
GGAGGACGTAAAACTGTTAGATAGCATCCGAAGGAGGGCTATGAAGGTGGTGAAGGGTTTGGAGGGCAAGAGTGTGAGGAGCAGCTGAGGTCCCTTGGTCTGTTCAGCCCAGAGCAGAGGAGGCTGAGGGGAGGCCTCATGGCGGCCTACAGCTCCCTCCCAGGGGAGCGGAGGGGCAGGCGCTGAGCTCTGCTCTCTGGGGACAGCGACCGGGCCCGAGGGACCGGCACGGAGCTGTGTCAGGGGAGGGTCAGGCTGGGGGTGAGGAAAAGGGTCTGCACCAGGGGGTGGTGGGCATGGAACAGGCTCCCCAGGGCAGTGGGCACGGCCCCGAGCTGCCGGAGCTCAAGGAGCGTTTGGACACCGCTCTCAGACACAGGGGTTGGGTCTGGGTGGTGCTGTGTGGGGCCATGAGCTGGACTTGGTGATCCCTGTGGGTTCCTTCCAGCTTGGGACATTCTATGGTTCTACGATTCTGTGAGTGTATGATCTTAAGACATTGGTTGGATTGTTCAGGTAAAAGACATGCAACGCTCCAATATAATTTTGGGACTAAGATCTCAGTGATTGTAATTCTTATAATGGTAATAATAAAGATGGAAAGCACTGAGGTGGAGCCTGCAGACAGGATGTACAGACATAACTTAAGAATCAATCAAGACTGCAGCAGAGCTAACACCAACTTCAGTGTGGGAAAGGTGAGAAGGAGAAATAAAGACACTCCTAGATATAAAGCCAGTAAAGTAAATCAAGATCATCTCTGACTTTAATAGCAATTTATTATCATTAAAAGTAACAACAAGTAAATTTAAATCCTTTTGTCTTAAAAATCTAGTGTAACACGCAGGTCACTGTTACAGTTCTATGAAACCTATGGCAAAATTGCATCCCCAAATTACACCATTCTGCCTCATCCTCATAGGCATCAATGGCATGTTTCGCAAACAACATAGAAACAGACTGGGTTATACAGCGCTTGTAACGGTTATCACTAGGCCTCCAGATGCTACAAGTTATTCTTTTAAGAACTCTGAAGTATAACTTTACTGTTCCTTCTTGTTAATATTGCTCAAACAATCAAACATTTCACAGATTTTGGTGAAGCCTTAAGAATCTTTTAAGAACTGTATTTTCCCCTATATTGCTTCTTTCCTGCTAAAGCCTTCCTCCTCCCCTCCCTTAGTGACATGGCTGCCCCATTCCATACAAAATAAACACAGTGATGTTTGCTTCCCACAAAGCATCATGTATTTCCTTCACATTCTGAAGCCAGTGCTCAGGTCTAGCACTTACCTGCACACTACTACCAGAATAACATGGCAGAACATCATTAAGGAATAGTAAATGCTCATGTATTTACCTACAGCTTCTTGGGAGCTTTACAGCTTCAGTTAAGCTCAAGATAACAGCAGCATCCAAGATAGCTAACCTAGAGCTAGTTCAGATTTGCCTGAAGGAGCAGCAGCCACGCACTGCTGGGTAGTTGCATCTTCACATAACAGCCATTCACAAAAAAAAGCCTGATCAAGTTATAATACTGTTCATCAGTGTCCTGAAGGATCAAATAGAAAAAAAAGTCTCCCATGCAAGCACACATCAGTGAAAAGACAGGATGGTCTTAACTCTGTCAAGCATTTACTGTGCTGAATTAAAGCTTACAATGTTAATTAATATTCAAAAGTTAGCAGAGGCTTCCAAGTGAAATCTTGCTGGCTTGCAGAACCTTGGTGAACAGAATACAGGTAAACTTTATGTAACCACTCAGATGTGGCTTGTACATGCTTTCAGGTACAAAAGAAGGTCTGTTCTTCAGGAACAGACTCCTTAGGTTATTTATCCATGAACATCTTCACAGTACCATGTGGAGTTAGGGAGCTCAATGAAAACAAATCACTAAGCAGTTTCATAGACATCTCTATCCACTCTAGATCTAGAGAGTCATGGGAAAAAAGCATAACCACAATCACACGATAAACACATGTAGGAGGGACTAGATCAACAGATTCTATGAACAGACTCCAGCTGTCCTACAACAGCAGTTCACTTGGTTCTTTGTGCAGACCCACAAGCTAAACTTGTGTGTTAAATTTACTTGATTAAAAACACTTTTTGGAGTATGCTCTCAGCTAGAACTTTTGGGGCAAGAAACGAACAAACAAACAACAAGACACTGCTTACAGCAAAACTGCAAAAATCCTACTTCACCTAACACTCTAGATTACTATCTTGCTTTGTAAGCTTACCTAAGTTTATGAATACCCGACACTTACTCAGTAATACCTTAAAGACTTAACTGAGGTAGCCACTAAACCATTACCATACATTAACACCAAAACAGAGAGAAAAGCTCAAATAAGATGCTCCAGAACTGCTGGTTTGCCAAAACCAACAGTATTTTCTCATAAAAACGTCATTTTCTGTCCTGATCTTCTCCTCCCACCCTTGTTTCACTTCCTGTTTCTCTTCTTGTCCTTCTCTAACAAACATAGCAACAAGGAAAAAATCTAGCCTTCCAGTTCATTTATTAAACACTGTTGGACTTTCAATACCAAATTTTCAAATGAAGAATCAGTGAATTTCCTTTTAAAATACTGAGGGACAATCTCCAACACCAACCACAGAATGGCTCTCTGCAGGTGCCCATTTTATCATCTTCCTAAACGTGCCTAGGTACTAGAAGCCGCGGAAAGACGCCTACATGGGCAACACAGAGAAGCTGTGAGAAGGTCCCTTTTCATTTTAAGTCTCATCCAATATTATGTAAACATGCAAAGAATCAGCTGTCTCATTAATGTCTTTCAAGTACTCAGGAAGTTAAAGTAAAAAGGCAATGATATTTCTTCTAACTAGGAAGTACAAAGATATGGAATATTTTTGAGCTTTTTAGTGGCAGTCCCTTTCATAAAATGAAAATACTTTCAAATGAATTATGTAGCTATGATAGCCTCTACTGAAACTCAACAGAAAACAACAACGACAACACCACCAAACCAAAACAAAAAACCCCAAACCTAGAAGGATAATTAATATCCCGGTAGTTTTGGAAACATTTCCAGGACTTTTTTGGTGGTCCCTGTTCACAGATCTTTTCCAAGTTAGTTCAGAATACCCTCCACCCACATACAAATCAACCAGCCAATCAAACAAGAAAACTCCCAGTGGAAATCAAACACCCTCATGTCTATGTTGTTTAATATTGGTGTTGAAAATGCACAATCAGGTAAAGTTCTGTAGTGTAAACATCCAGTTCTGACTTCTTTAACCACTGTCTAAGATCTGAGGGTTCTTTCTATTAGCTAAATGCTTTAATGCAGCTACAGGGATGCAAATGTCCAACGTAGATACACAGCAGCATACAAACTCCACTTTCAGAATATGCACCCACCAAATTAGCAGGCTTAAGAGAAAAGCCATGCTCCCATGAAAAAACAGAGCACTAACCAGCTGGCGTGCATAATGTTGGTTTCTCCACGTAGATCATATGCTGTGTGCATACTATAAAATACAAAAATAAAACTGTACGAATTGCATGCAACCGTACATAGTGCAGCTTAAGCAATACTGAGGTGTTCCCCTTGTTTTTGTGAAGCAAGTGGACAGCAGCAAACTGTAGGGTGGTAACTGCAATGTGGTCACTTGGTTTCGTCTTCCACAGAGATGCACAAAGTTACTTTTATTTAAAAAAAAACCCTCTAGCCTACAACAGCAAGACATTAAACACTGTAGTTTTGCTAACTGTCCTGTGAAGAATTTTGTATTTCCTTATACACGTCTAGAACTCCTTTTCGACAACTCACACCCCAAAAGAGGTGTTTTCTGCTTCAGTTACATACAATGGTTCATTAGGTATAAGCAGATGAAGGCAGTTTATTACATTATAAAACTGACCTCATCATTATGAAGCATATGTAATACAGAAGTTAAAGATTCCAGTTAAGCATCCTCACATAATAACCCTTCATATTTGTGTAAGATGAGCTATGAATTTGTAACTACTGAAACTGTACACAGGCACCTTGCTACTCCCTACCCATGGGTTCTCTTTTTGAGACATCCTGTAACCATCTCTGCATCTGGGTGATTTTCAGCCATTTCATCTATTCAGCCGCTGGGTTACCACTTCTCGGTACATGATGGAAATATATATCAGCAGAAGAAAAATGACAAAGAAATCATCCAAGAACCCTAGAATTCCAAAGAGGGCTTCAGGAAGAAAATCCAGAGGTGATGCAAGGTACAGCAAGGCTCCAAACAAACAGAGGAATATTCTGATGCGAAACATCCAGAAGAGGCCTCCGACAGAAAACATCTCCCTGAACGCATGCCGCAGTAAGGTGGGCAGATCCATAATTCTTTCCATGATCTATGAAGAAAAAAGCCAAGAGTCAGTATTTTGCTTAAGAAACAGGTCCATGCTAAACAGGTCTTTTTAACGGTGTGAATCTTCTATTACTGCATTACAGCTTTGGTATCTGTTAATTTTTAAGAACAAAAATAGAAAGCAGTACTAGAAAATTCTCTAGATTTAGTTTTGCTGGGTAAGAAGTCAGTTTTAGAATATATGTGTTTTCAAGCAACAGACATAAACTGTATTATTCTATACTCTATACTCAAACATACATTTGACTTATCACCAAATGCATTATTATCTATTAAGGGAAAGCAGCGTCTATTAGAGGAAAACAAACTACTGAGAAATCAAGAAACAGCAAACAGGCTGACTGAAGTATTGATTGGACGGGAAGAGAACCATGGTTCCTAGAAAAAAACAACTGTTCATGTAGAATAGTCTGCAATTCTTCAGAGACATGACATCCTCTCACCAATGGCACACAGCCAGTGATTCTCATAAGTTACCAGAGGATCAAGCCTTTAAGTAAGCTAAAGAACCCTTAAATGAATCCATCCTTGGCCCCATTTTTATTTTATTAATTTTTACTATGATTCTGACATTGTAAGTGAGGAACTGCTCAGGAGAAAACATTCAGGTTTTTATTGTGAGGCTTGGGGAGGGGTGAACTTTGAACTTTTCTTTTGTACTGAATCCATTTCCACTGCACACAGAGCTATGACAGTTAAAGGAGTCAGCGCCAAGGCTGAAAAACTTGCCTAGAAAGGAATGTTATATGTTGTTACAGCAATACACTATGTATAAATAAAAAGCAAATTATCTAACCCAGGTTAGGGCTTTAGTGGAGGCTCACGGGGTGACCTAGGCAGTTCATTGAATACTAGACACAGAGCCCACAGAGAGGTCCACAGGAGCCTATAAGGTAGTTTCTACCTATTCTGGACCAAAAGCACAGCTTTAGAACATGAAACAAATAAAAATCCCTTCTTACAAATCTTCTGTCTCGTTGGACTATGAATTTTTCTCAGGAGTGTTCTGTTGCTACATCCAAACCCAACAAACAGCTGAAGGCAAGCAGCGCATCAAAGCCACTGGTATCCATGTGCATGCTTTTCACTATGCTAATCAGGACATGCACACAGAAGACAGGCTAATCTTCTAAAGTTCCTGGAACTCCAACCATCTCTCTTAGCTATGTATCGCAAAAAAATAAAATAAAATTTCTATTTTCTTCACTCACGCGAGGGTGAAATATAGACTGTAATACAGTGTGGGGGTAAAAATATCCGAACAGCATACAGATGGAAATCTGAATAATGGCACAGAGCAGAACTTCAGATTCTCCTAACCACTTTAAAGAGATTAATCAAGGGAGTATTCTTCCAGCGCACCTATTTCATTCAGTATTTTTACTAGTTACTGATCCTTTCAAAGTAATGATTTGTATTTCAAAAAATGTGTTAACACAAGAAAAGGGAATCCAAGACCTAACATAATTAAAGCTTGTAGGCTTGCCTTAACTAACTTAAATAACTTAACTGTCCCATCCCTGGAGGTGCTCAAGGCCAGGCTGGATGGGCCCTGGGCAGCCTGATCCAGTGGGTGGCAACCAGCCCACAGCAGGGGGTTGGGGCTGGGTGGGCTTTAAGGTCCCTTCCAACCCAAGGCATTCTGTGGTTCTGTGAACTATGTAAGCGTGAATTTGCTAAGAAAAAACAGCATAGTTCCTACACATCACAAACAGAAAATTAAGGCAGGAAAATAAAGTCACCAAAATGCAGTTAATCTCCCCCCGAAATCCGCCAGATTTACCCCAAACTTACAGATCTAGGTTGTCCTGAGAATCTCCGATTGTAATCATTTACATCTTGTAAGACTTGCGCTGCACCCTGCTGATCTTCACCAAAGAGTGGTAAAAACAATGTTACCTAGGCACAGCAGGAAGATTTTGGTACCAGTGCAACCACCTCTCAAAAGCAGATATTGTGAATTACACACAAGACAACAGAAATCTCCAGTTAACTACATAAAACAAACTTTGTTTTCGTTGAATATTCAGTAGCAAAATAAAATGAAATCTATTAATATTTAATACATGGATACTGCTTCTTAGTTTTCACAAATTATTTGCCTAAAACTCTTTAAAGAATACTAATGCATTTTTTAAAAGACTGTTAAAAACACACATAGGTACCCCCCTCCTAAGCGTAGCTTGCTGTAAACTTTTCTACACACCAACACGCGTGTTTCAGAAGTGGGGCAGACGATTTAGAGAGTAAAGTTAATTCTACAAATTAATCCATTTTTGTTTCTTTAACTCAGAATCAAGCAGAGCATTCGCTGAGGCCATTCTCTGCCACCTTCAGAATGACCTTGCACTTCCACAAACAAGCAAACACACCTTGTACTTCTTCTTACGGACAGTCATACCAAGCAGTCGTACCAAGACCAAGGTGAATAACACAAGACAGTGCTTGTAAGCACAGAGAATTTGCCTATGTTCTTCGGCTAATTATCATGCAAACAAAAATACGTGACGTCATTTTTAAACACTACTTATCTTTTTGCACAGGAGTTTCTGAAAACTTAAGTCTTGTATTTGGAAGCATGTTCAGGCATAAAATGCAGATTATCATAGCAAACAGAAAATGTTTGTATTTGGACTACAACAATCTTTGAAAGTTCCCTCTGCACCTGCCCACTAAAAGCTTCCAAAACCAGCTTATAGCTCTAACTGTCGATACAGAATCAAAGCAGGATGTAATGTATGGCAAGGCTATGAAGTACGCTAGTAACCTCTAAAGACTTATATAACTCTGTAGTTTTTCCACTGTTAAAACACAGATGGACTTTAGTTAGAACAGACTATGAGTGTTAATGATTTGCGGGGACATATTTCAAACTAACAAAGCGAGTAAATTGTGTAGGAAGGAAGTTAATGTGCTTGCTCTACAAAGATCAAATTAATAAAAAATAAAAATAGGAACAAAGTAAGAAATTGACAAGGATAAGTTTTTGTTGGGTTTTGGGTTAGCTTTTTTTTTTTTTTTCTTTTTCCCTAGCAGTGAGAACAGGAAGGGAGAGGATACTTAGAAAACAGTAGCATTTTAACTACTGGCAGCCTTCCAGACCAGGAGGCCTTTCAGATACAAGTTCTGGTTTAAGAAGTTGTATAACATCCCAAATAGAAAACAGGGAAGAATCATAGCGAAGATCTTATGATTTTCTGTTTTCACACACTCTTTTACAGAAAAATGGCTGAGTAATCAGTGCTGCTCACTTCAGTTTGAGTTGAGGGAACAGTTCGCATCTTTCTGATTCATTTGCTAAAGCAAAAAGTTTAAAATCCACCATGTACATCTCACACATCCATATTCTTTCAGCTTCTCACATTCCTCCTTCTGTCAGTCTTCATATGGCAGCTCAAATATAAATGCTTTTTTGGAAAGCCATACTAGATGGCTGAGCCATCAGGGTCATGATTAGTTAAAAGTATCAGTTAATGATTAGTTAAAATATTACCGTTTGTCTGCAGATTGGACAACGGATGGCACCGAGCCATGATCCGTATCTCCAGTACGCAATAATGCAGGAACCTGATGAAGATAAATTACGGATATTGACACTTCTGAGTTGAAACAATTATTGCATGAAACAATGTTAAGCACCAAGCAAAACAACGAAGATGTGTAATTTTGCATACAGCACTTGCTGAAGATACCAAGAACAGATGATGTCAAACTCAGCACTATTAATGAGAAAAATCCTGAACCGGCTCAATCGCATCACTAATTTCAAGATACTCGCTCCTGAAAAGACAAAAAACTTCTTAACCATTAGCTAAGGGAGCAAGTAACTAGAAATTTTACCTGTTCAAAATTTAGAAGTGATAAAAAATATCAAGAGATGTAACATGCACCTTGAAAACCTGGATTTATTATGAGAGCTTTAATGGGTGAAGAAATACAAGGAAGTCTGGTTCCTCTTACTGTTTTCCACATCTGTAATTTTTTTCTATGACCAGGCATTACATATGCAATAAAACTAGACAGCTGCAGTGAGAGAATTCTACTGGGAAATTGAAGGAGAGGAAGCAAAATGCTACATACAACATTTATTACCTATATATCTATAAATTTGAGCAACTGGGCATCCAAATAATAGCAGATATGTTAAGCATTGTAAGCTTGCAGTAATTCTGCTGGACTTGTACGAAGCAAACAAACAAACAAAATCCCCTGCGATTACAACACCAAGCAGATTTTTTTTTAATTCTTTCTAAACCAGCTTTTAGAACAGCACATTTCCATGTGTATTTCAACCTCTTCTGTTTTTCACCAGCGGGAAATAAATTATATTCTCTGCCCATAATGTTTTAACTGCATTTTCAGTCTTGGTAGCATAGAAAATCCATCACATTCTGAAGGTAACTATTTACTACTACACATTTTCTCAACAAATTCTTTAAAAACTATTTCTAAGAGACTTGAAGACAAGCAGTTAAAATCTAGCAAACCTTTTCATTAGGGTGACCGTACCAGCGCCAGAAGCTACTCTTTCTGTTCTGGTTTAATCTTTGGGGGCTGGGGGCTCCTAACTTACCACAGAAGAGATGTCCGCAGTTTGTTTCTATAGGAAATGTAGCTTGCTGCAAACAGACTGGACAGGACATGTCTGTATAGAAGCGATGTCTATCACCAGCAGAAGCATCCTGCTGGGACAGAAGGAAAATAGGAAATGTTAGAGATCCAATTTTTTATATGAGAATTCTGCTGAACTTCAATAAAAAAGTATTCACTCTAAGTTGAACACTCAAATGCAAAACTATGCAAAACAGAATAGAAATTTAAATTACAAAAAAAAAAAAAAAAAAAAAAANAACATAATTAAATGCCCAAACTGTTTCACTAAGCAAGTTCTTCTCGTGACAAGCACATTAAGGTAGAAGCCCTCCGGTCCTTCACATTAAGTAGGATACGTTAGGTCAGGCATGCTGAAGCATGAATAACAACCCTGATCTAGTTCTTATTCTCCAAAATAGCATTGTCCCCAGTCAGGCGCCTGACGTGCACTGCTTACTGACTGCACTGTTCAGGGCTCCTAAGCCCAAACAGGGACAGCAGCTTGTGAACGTCACTGCCATGAAATGTGTTTCCTCCACATACATACACATTCTGGTCAAAAACCCGTCATTATTTCAAGAATGATTGAAGACTCCCCTGAACATACCTTCCAAAAAGTATGGCTTCTCTCATTCTAGGGACTCAACAGATTCTGGTAACCTGTTCTACGCATTAGCCTGCCTCCTGCATGCCAGAGCTGCGTGCAGTCCCTGTTGCCTGGCTCTGGCTGCTGTGCCATTGTTCTGCTACACAGTTTATCATTTTGAACATCTAACCCCTGCCTTGTGGCAGCAAGCTGTTCTCCAGATTTCCTTTCCTTTACTAGGTTCCCAGGAACATTGCAGGAAGCACACAACATAATCTAACATACTCCACCTTGTGGCAAAAGCTCGTTTGAAAAAAGAACCAGTCAAATCTTTAATTTTAATGACTTATCCATAAAAAGCACCTATATTGTCTAATTCCTTGATAAATATTAAGCATGTCTCCGTAGAGCAAGTAAAGTTCCAAGAGTTTCAAGACTAGCTTCTTTCAGAACCTCAGAAGAGAAGCCTACACTACCCCAAACCAGATCGGTGAATGACTCCAACACCTAGCAAAGCACCTGCTCCGTCTGAAGCTGCTGTCGAAGAGCTCGTACTAGCTCTTGGTTTTCTGGGTGGATGTTCTGATGTTCATTTCTGTGGAAGGAAATATAAGCAGTAATTAAAACTGAACACTATGAACCAACACTGAAAAATAACACTGAAAAAAAAAGAAACTCGAACAAAGGGGAAAAAAATAATTATTTCCAGCAATAAGGGATTTTGAAGGAAGTACACAAATAATTAAGGAAACAGGACAATTATTGTAGATCCTAAGGTTACTCTGGCCAGCAAGCTGTACAGCAGCAATATTTTTCAAACAGACTCCATAATCAATCACTAAACCATACTAAAACTCAAATTTGATATGAACAAAAAAAATAATTCATTAACCTGCAAAAAACCAAGCTGCTTGGAAGATTTGATATTCATCATGAAGATAAAAAATTGTCTCCACTCCTTATTTTTGGGTTGTTGGTTTACTTGTAAATTACTCGTATTTTTCCTCACTCACTACATAAGTTATCATGGACTGCTTCAGATTTATGTGCTACTTGGAAGATTAATTCACAACATTTACATAAGAAGGGGTAGGCAAACGCTTAGCTTTAGAATGTTGACTTTATGTAACTACCAGCAGATTGGATATAAAAAGAAACCACTGCAGACTCTACTGGCGAGAAAACTACAGGTTAGAAACATTAAGATAAAGAAGAATCAGAGGGAAGAGACTCACTGAAGAAAGGAGGCTGGATATATTAAAAAATCAAAAGTACACTGGGAACAGGATTGGAATTGGAAGTGATGCCGGCAATATTAAGAGGTGTTGCGTTACAATAAACTGCAAATTTCTGCACTTTATTTATTGATACAGATTCATCTGCTGATGCACTCCGCTCAGCACTGCAGAGGTCTCAGTTGGACGTTGTCTTCCATTTTGAGCTAAATGCATAATAAAATAGTGTAGAAATGTTGCAGGAAGTTCAGAAGAGAATGATAAGAACTACTGCCCACATTATCAAACACTGGCGAAAGACTGAGGAAACGCAACCTTCTAGAGAAGACTGCTTATGGAGAGGAGACAGGATAAATCTTAAAAAAGAAAAAAAATTAATAAATGTAATCAATTATTTTCTACAGTTATCTAAGGTTGGTGGAAAAACATTACTAACTACCACGTGCACTGAATCCGAAAAGATTTACCTCAAGGTACTGTGAGCTATCTTTGACTAGAAGTTAAACTGAAGAACGGGTGATGCTGATTCTGGGGATGACCTAGGCAGCCTGATCAGTGTCAGAGCTGAGGGCTGGACTGGCTGAAGATTCAGGACCTTTTCTGGGTCTATTTACATCAATTCCTCAATGGCTCTAGGCCCATCTGCAATATTTTCCCTCATTTGATGTCAGCAGTCACAACACTGCATTACTGCTGTAACATTTTGTCTCTTCCATTCTTTCTTCAATGAGGAACAGAAATAAAACCACATTTCCATACTAAAAATAACCTGATTATCTTCAAAAAGTACATTTACTTAATCATAATGTGGGTGACAGATGAAAGTTATATGATGAGAAGCTGACATTAAAAACCTTCTTGCTCTCCCTGGTTCTCCACAGATCAGATCTTGTGGAAGTTGTCTGTCATGCAAGTTACACATTTAGCAGTATTTTCCTCTCTAGACTCTACAAATTAACATGTTTTGCACCTTCAGTTTGCCACAACTTTGACATGTACTGCAGTTCAATGCAAATCACACAGAAGTGGAAGGCGTCAACTATAAGCCAGTTTATCTTGATTCCTTTATAAACAACTAATTGCAAATTGGTGACCAGAGTTATCTAAAAAAAGCAGACAGAGGGTATTTGTAGAGGTACAGGGGAACAGCATCTGCCACTTACGCATAAGATGCTTCACATCAGAACACTGCACAATGTCCAGTAGGGGACAGGCAGAGTTCAAGACACATCACAATCACAGCCCCTGTTGTGCAGTTAGTGTGAGAAAATAAATTGGAAGGAAGGAGAAGCAGTAACGTGTTATGTAATCGTAGGCACTTTTCTGTCCAAACACAAGCCAGAAAGAAACATGGTTAGATGTCAACCCTTTTCCGCTTTTCTGAGTGTTAGCACTCCATAGCTTGAGGGAAGAAAGTCCATGACTTCACAAGATTTTACTATGCCTCACCAAGGGCCCCACAAAACTGTCATTACCAGGAGCAGCAAGGCTGCCCACTCCCTCAGTGTGCACTCTCATGCAGGAAAGTGCGGGACAGTACGTACGCAGACTTGTACACCACTGCCGTTTTTCTTGTGTTCGAGGATTAAGACCTGATTTCTGCTTATAATACTAACCTGATTTTCTATTAAACCTTACGTTCTCATTTACAATGTGATAATCTCCACACACTTAAAAGATGATGGAAAAAACCTAGCTGCATTTTATCTAAGTGAACAACTCTCAGACCTACAGAGTTAATGAAGGTATCTTAGAGACTGAACTAACCATCTGCAACTTCGTATATATTAGTTACTGAATTGTCCCTGTTACAAAAAAGTAAGTAACAATATCACTTAAGAATTCTTTTCATATTCTACTTCTGCCTCCCCCTAGATCTACTGGAATATACAGTCCATGCTCTTTTTACAGGGGCATATAATGACAGGACAAGGGGTAATGGTGTTAAACTACAAGACTTAGATTAGATGTGAGGAGGAAATTCTTTCCTCAGAAGGTGGTGAGGCCCTGGCCCAGGCTGCCCAGAGCAGCTGTGGGTGCCCCATCCCTGGAGGTGCTCAAGGCCAGGCTGGATGGGCCCTGGGCAGCCTGATCCAGTCGGTGGCAACCAGCCCACAGCAGGGGGTTGGAGCTGGGTGGGCTTTAGGGTCCTTTCCAACCCAAGACATTCTGTGGTTCTATGATTCCATGCTGTCTGCTTTCCTTCCTCTAGTCCTTTTTATTTGGTTCTTGGAACTTTATTCCTTGTCCTAAGCCTTCCTTCACATATTCATACCCAGAATCTGTTTCTACCCAGCTTAACATGGGTAGCCAAGACACTGGTGCAACAAACAAAGTATAGGAAACACAAAGATAACCAGACACAAATAAGAAAATCCTCCTTCTCTCTCCTGCCTCTCGTCCAGTACTAAATAAATATTTCTGTATTTTTGTACTGTACAGATTTTCCACTGTACTGTACAGATTTCGATGGAGACAACACAAAGGAGGCAGGGGAAAAGCACTGCTTAACACAGACAATTTTCAAAGGATCCAGAAGGCACACTGCAGGTCTAAGAAGATACTGATGGGGCTTTCAACAGTCAGTCATGCTTTGTGGAAATAAACAGGTGTATAGACTTCTAAAGTATGGAAACTTCGTGCTCAAGTTTGTTTGCCATTCCAGAAAATAAACCATCTGTGCATGTAACAGGATCCACAGACAATTTTATTACTTAGCTCATTCCACTGCACAGGCTGCAGGTAACTAGCCCTTTTCCCTCTCCCCAAGTAACCCTCCATCACCAGTGTACCATCTCCCTGAACACCAATCCTAAGTAAACTTCCATTGCTCTTGCCCACTGCTGACCAGCCTTGTTCTACTCACTTTTTTTTTTATGTTCATAATTTGCCTTCCATTATGAAGTTCAAAAATAAAATGCTTAGTGTTCATCTGAACACTTCAAATTCCAAGTCCCATGTGCTCAAAATGTCAGCGTAAGGGATAAGCACAAGGCAGCAGAGGAAAGGACTGCTGAGGGAAGAGAGGCATCTTTAGTCATCTGAATAACTGCAACGGCCTTCACCAGAAAACCACGTTGAGGTGCATCCAGCTCTCCTGGTTGTGAACCATAGCACTGCCGTGCATTATAACCAAGCTTTTCCTCTACTGGTGCCTTTCACAGCGTGCTCTCAGACACACCCTTACCCTGCAAATACTTCTCACTTGGGTAGGTCCTCCTCAGTAAGTTCCGTAATGCCAATGCATCACTAACATTTAGCTCTCTCAGTTATTAAAACTGCTTATGTTGTCAGAAATCTACAGATGTGCATTAAAAAACAGAATAAAATAAAATAAAAGCCAGTCTGAAGCTCAGATTTATTTTCCCAAAAACATACAGGCTACAACATTTGCTAAGTTGCAAGGAAAACGTGTGGACCTACAAATAAGGTGTGATTATTTGACCTTTAAAGTTCTTTAATTCTACACTTAACATTTTCTTTTATGTGAAACATATTAAAGTCCATTGTTTTCTACACATACTCATTTATAAACAAATAAGTCTATTTATAAGAATTAAACTAGAATGTACATTGGAGGGCTATATTTAGCCTCAATTGTGGAGTCCTTATTGACAAATCTCTACTTAGTAACGAAACGCGACACGCCAGCCATGCAGGCTACGAATTTAGTTGTTTTCAGTTATAAGGAATGATGAACTTATGGAAATGTTAGACTTCAGTTCTGAGAAATTCATCATTTAATTCTAACTTTGAACTAAGAACTCAGCCAAGCAATTAGTTAAATTGAGCAAGCGATCAAACAATCATTTCCTTCATGCCACACGGTAAGTTTCGTACACGTAACAATCTGTTGAGAAAGTTAGAATTTGACAAACTCAAGTACGGTGATTAATTCCTATCAACGTATTCTCACCTTAAAAGCGTATATACCAGAGCAGCAATGAAAGTGAAACTGAGCACAACTGCCACCAGTACCTGGTCACTTATTCCTTCTATAACTGAATCATTATCTAGCTTCAAACTCTGAACTTCTGCCTGGTGACTGGCCATCACAGCTCTAAAATGTAAAAAGAAATATATACGTATACTGAATATACAGACATACACACGCATAGACGCATGCATTATTAAACAGCTACAAATAATATATACACATCTATTCACACACAAATTTTTAAAGAAAAACATTACTCATTGCTGGGGGGAAAATGGTAAAAAGACAAAACATGCATTTTAGCAAACAGAGCTGGATGGAGAGGACTACAAAACAGTTGCCTTGCGCAGTAGCATGCAAGTCTTAAATGGCGGTATGATCTGAACGCTTTTTTTTTTTAAACATCAGTAGGATACTTTACCTGTGAGTTTTCACCAAGGACAGGACATCCTGCTGCATTTGACATATTCTACAGATAGTCTGTTTATAAAATGTGTGACTGCACATTACCAAGAATTCTTGCTATTGCATAACGCGTGACTGCTGCTAGGCTAAGAATGCACTTTTTTAGGAACCTAATTCACTTCCCTTAAGTGAACAAAGAAGAAAGAATATTTGTCTTATAGCTGGTTTTAGGGCGTTATTATAGTCCACCTGGATACATCTTAACCACCTGATGAACCTCATATTTTATCTGCCTCTTCTGCGCCTTACCATCCTTCAGCTGGAAACACAGGGAAAGCTTGGAGGAAGAAGAGTACGTTCAGGCTTCCCTAGTCAGACTCATTTGTTTTATACTCACTTCACATATGCAAAAATCAGAATGACACACCGGTACTAACATCCATTAACCTATAGCTGGAGACACAAGCAACATAAAATAGCCTGCAACACACTGCTAAATCGGTCCTGTTGCAATCAGGAAGTGAAATGAACTGCAGCTGTGAACATTACAAAACCAGGAGAGTGAAGCTAATCTGGGAAAAGGTGACAGAAAGAGTCAAACTTAAGCTGCGTCCACATACGGTTGAAGTATTTTCACACAGATTTGACATAAAATCTGAGCATCAGCTGATGAGGCCAGGGAAGACTATTGTTTACTTTACATTCTGCTCATGCGTGGGTTCCTTCAGCCTGCAAGCTTTCACCAGTGTCTCCCTAGTTCACAGCTCACATGTTGTTGCTGAATTTGAACCTTGCTGTCAAGTAAACATCACTACAAAAGACACTACCTAGCCCTGAATTAAGTGCAAAAATGAAAGGGAATATGAGGGGTTTTTAGTGCATAACTGTAATATACTACCCTGGCAAGATTTCAGCATGCCAGTCAACAGCTAACATAAAATGTCATATTTTCCACGAGATGACTACTCTCACTCTCCAGATCTATTCTTGTAGGAGTTGTGGAGCTTTCTCCAAGCTTTGTTACATTTGTGGGAACCACCTCTGCAGCAGTAAAGCATGAGAAACTAGTATATTCTAACATGAGTGTGAAAGGGGTAAGCGGTATAATTAAGTACCATGGGAGAAAACGTGAAGAATGAAGGGTAGATTCTTTTCATGATTCTTTTATTTTTGGGCTTCTGCTGTGAAAAACAAAATGAAATAAAGCAGCATATACGGAGTGAAACAGTGAGTTATCCTAACATGCATCTCAGGGTGAACCAAGACGCATGCAGCTTCCCACATGCAACTGTCATAGCCTAACTATGAAACGTCAACTGATATTTGGAAAGAGTAAGTTCTCCTAAAGGCAGAATGCCAATGGCTTGGGAGGAGCCACGTCTGAAGCAGCTCAATACTGACTCAGATTTCACATACACTAATAAACAAAACACCTTTGTGGAAAGCTCTTAGACAGGAACAAAAGCCTACACAAAGACCTGCGCAGCTAGCTGCACAAGGACATTGCTATAGTTAAAGCTCCGAGGCTAAGGTGCTGTAGAAGTCTTCTGAGCACCAGTTCCTTGGTGCTGAGGTCTCGACTCCTAGGCACGCCGTGATGCCTCCCCAGCTCAACACTCCCAAACTGTACGCTTCGTTTCTTTTCACAATCAGCCTTGAAGTTTCTCTCTCTTACAATACGTCATTCTAGAACACCCATTTTCCACAACTGTGCCTCAGGCGGAGTGCTGCTGCTTCCAGATCCTACGTCCTCTCTCCTTAAGTACCACCAACACTGCACTAACCTTCACCATGCCACACTGCCACTTCTGGGCTGATCACTCCATGCGCATGCAAGGAACTGGTACGTGGCATGATTCCTCTACAGGCCTACAACAGCTTTGCCAGAACAGACCAACATGCTGATAATACCTACATCCTATTAAGCTCTAAGCATTTTTTCACTGTGGCAGAGACATGCAGATGCTTTAATCACCCAGCTTTCATTACCCAGCACCTCTGAAAGGCAAGTGTTTCTATCACTGACACCTGAAAGGCTTCCTGTGTCACGGCTTGCTTGGGGTACTGTAAGCCAACACGTGAATTGTCAGTATGATTCAAAATAAAAGGAGTTTTCCTTAACAGCCTTCCAGGCTGCTACTCTAGAGCTCCCTCTCCACTTCTTTGCTCCTTGCAACAACACTCTTACTCCCTACCTGCTTATCGTCACACTCATTACATTTATATTTCTGCTCATGCACTTCTACTGAAATATCAAACTGTGGTGCCAAGGTTAGCTGCAGAAAACAGGTAAGAAAGATTCTCAGTTTCTCTTCCTCCCCACACACAATCCCAATTGTTTGCATCTACTTCAGCTGCTCACTCACCATATCTGACTTTCCCAATAACCACTTCCACACAAACTTACTCTCCAAGAGGAATTCCTGCACAGTCCTCCTGGCTATATGAATGCCACTCCCCAAAACACTCTGACTTCACTTAGGAATCACTACTGCTAAGACGAATTGAGGGGGAAGTGGAATCTCCACCTCTTAGTCTCTCTCCCATCTGCTTGTATTACTGATTTCTGGAAAAGATGGGCTATCAATGCTCAAGGCTCATGTTTCAACTTATTTTCTGTCTCTGGACAGCAAATGAGTGCTGTGCATATCCCTGTCGTTACCTCTAGTGCTTCTTCTGAGTCAGACCATTGCACAAGAGGGCTGACAAAAATTGCATAGACTGGGAACTACAAACAGATGCTTTTCAGTTCAAGAGATCAATACATACTTTCTCTGCTGAGTCATTAAAGCCTCAGCAGACACTGTAACAATCTCCTACTTCATCTGTGGGTGTGTTTGCA
>VXAV01008648.1:23752-51169 GCA_013399715.1 Alectura lathami
CCGCGCCGCGCCCCTCGGCCCGCCGGGCTCGGCGGGCTGGCCGGCATGAAACTTTCCTCCCGTCTGCGTGTGGTTTGGTGTATTTGTAAGTGACGTTTTAGCCCCGGCCGGAGGCGGCGTTCGTCGGTGAGGCCGAAGATGAGCGGCTCAGGCCAGGAGCTGCCTTTTCCCGTGTTGTTGTTGGGAGCTCGGCCCGCGAGCATCCTCAGGTCGCGCCGTTGTTTGCACCGCAGCAGAACGTGGGGGGTGTTGAACCCGGTGCTGCAGCTGCGCTGTAATGCCGTGAGTGGGGCCGACATCTCCAGGAAGCTGCTGTTTTTCAGTAGCAGCTGGCCTGTTGGTTAGCGGCTGGGATCCACTGGGTTTGGGTGCTTTTTTTTTCCGCAGCTAGCACGCTGCCAAGTGGATACCCACTGCGTGGAACTCCGTGTTGGAACCGACTGCTGAAATCCGCCTTGTGTTTTAGGCGCTGGGTTTGTGTGAGGGCAGAGCTGGATAAAGCTGTGATGGTGACGGTTATGTTTCTCTCTGAAACTAAAAAAGGAGCGGAGCAATGGAAGCACAGGTGTTGTTAGAGGTGAGCAGGTGGCCTGGAAAGTGCAGAGGACTGAGGGTTTGGGGAGTAGTAAGTATGGTGCCCTGGCTACGCTGCTGCGTTGTATGCGCCAGAAGTGAGTGGCTCAGCTTTTGTTTCCTTCCTTTACATCCTTGCCAGTCTTTGTGTTTTCGCTGTGGTTGGCCACATGTCCTGCTTTTGGCTTCCCTTGATTTCTTTCTCAGGTGCTGGCAGTGGAAGTGCTGTTACTGGTAGAATTCGAGGAAGTAGATGTGCTTGGGTCCGGCAGAGAAGGGCTCAGCACCAGGAGGAAGAGGAAGGCCTGCTGAGGGTAATGGAAGAAGGCCTATTGATGCGTGTTGCTAGCGTCTGTGTGTTTTCATTTTAGCTGTTTAGATGTGCTCTTCTGGTGCTCCCTGCCAATAAAGCAGCCATGCTTCTGGGAGAAGCATCAGCTTAAATGCATCCCTAGGAGTGGCCACATTCCCAATGCCTTCTCAGCTCCCCAGATTTCCAGGTAACCAGCGGATGAGATCTTTCCTTTGAGCATGGGGCTACGGTACCTGAGCCATGTGAGCTGCTGCGGAATTTTCCACCAAAGAGATCAGATTTTCTCTCGTATGGTATTGGTCTGTTAGGAGAGGCAGGAACTGTGATCCTGCCCATCATCCAGTCGTAGGCTTAACAAAACAGCTAGACTCGAGAATGTGTTTTTGTAGTATAGCGTCTGTGTAGAAATCTGCGTGGTCTGAAAAGATTTTGAAAGTAAAAATGTTCCGATATGTAGTTACTTAAATGCAGTTACTTAAATGTGCTGTTCAGTTTTGGTGTTGAGATGTTAATATTTCAAGAGAAGTATTTTAAAAGCTTTGTAACACTAAGGTGTTCGCTAGCTAGCAAGGGAAGACACAGGATAACAGGTAGAAGGCGGTGGCTGTTTTCCTCCTCCCCAAAATCATTATTTCTGTCACCAAATATGGTACAGACCAGTGGTTTATGTGTGTTTGGAAGGCCTGCCTTGCCATCATTTGCACACGTTCAGATCCGGTGGAGGCTGGGTTACTCTTGGTAGAAGATAAAATCAGAGTCACCAGTTCTTGCCTCTTGACCAGGAGGACAAGTTCATCTGCATGGAGCCACTGCGGCTAAACCCGGCAGGCAGCTCAGCACCACGCAGCTGTTTGCTCGCTCCCTACCAGTGGGATGGGAAAGAGAGTCACAAAAAAGTAAAATTCATGGGTTGAGATAAAGACAGTTCGACAGGGCAGAACAGGAAGGGAAAATAATGACAACAGTGATGAACACAAATCAAGTGGTGCACAATGCAGTTGCTCAGCACCTGGCAACTGATGCCCAGCCAGTCCCCCAGCAGCGGCTGCCCCCCGGCCAGCTCCCCCCAGTTCTATTGTTCAACACAGTGCCTCACGGTGTGGGACAGCCACTTGGCCCGTGTGGGTCAGCTGTGCTGGGTCTGTCCCCTCCCAGCAATTCGTGCACCCCCAGCTCCTCTCTGGAGAGAAGGAGAAAGGTCCTGGGCTTAGTGTAAGCACTGCTCTGCGACAAGTAAAGCATTAATGCGTTGCCAACACTATTCTCATCCTAAACCAAAACACTCTCTTATCCCAGCTGAAACCAGCGCAGAAGTCTGCATGTTAGTAGAGCTANAACCGCTGAGACAGGATATAACCTGGGACAAAAAACTTGCCTGAAAATGTGTGTGTGTGTGTGGGTGGGGGGGGGGGAAGCCTAGAGAGAGAATGTGTAGTAATGGAAGAAAAGTCTTGTGGGCTTGACCATCTGTAGGAATTACTGCTCAGCCATACGGCCGTGACATATTTGGGCAGTAGTTAGCATTTATGGCATTTATGGTCCTTGGCCCTTAAACGCTGTGCCAGTCCAGTGGGGTCTGTGGTAATGGGCCACGCAGACCCCTTTACATTTCCAACCTTACAATCCCATTGAGCTAGTGAAGAAACTAGCTGCTTGTTTTTTGGTGAGCAGAAATATTAATAAATCCTTCTTAAAAAGTGTTAGGATTAGTCAGTGCATTTCTTAACTGAATGCATGGGGTTATGCATAATTTTTACCATGTTGGTATTTTTGTGTGAGCATAAATTTGCAGCTGTCTCAGTGGGGAAAAAAAAAAAAAAAAAGAAAGATGGTCTCAATTTCTTCCAAGACAGATGATGCTTGCAAAAAATGCAACAAAATTTTTTAGTCCCCAGTGAAACTAGCTGCATAAACAAGAGACTTTTTTGCCTGGCGTTTCTTTGAAGTCCCATAATGATGCTTGGGAAACCGCTCATTTAGAAGGGAAAATAGAACTGTCTTAATTATAGTTTATGTATACCTCAGGTGGCCACTCTCTTCCATTGTGCCAGAGAAGCTGGTTGCTCTGAAGAACTGGTTTAACCTCCCAGCTTGCTTGCTTCACACTCATTCAAGTACAGAAGTACTTGAACTGGTTTGTCTGTGTTTTAAGTAGAGCAGATAAGGCTTTCCACAGGTCTGAGAACCTGTTCAGCCTAAACTGAATGTTTGCTGGCATGGACGCAGGGGAGCTGAAGCTGCTCCTCCCTCTGCCTGCTCACGATTTTAGTAGCTGAGAATGTCCCTCAACTCTTCCACCTTGCATGGCTGAGATGCCTTTTCTGGTATCTTTAAGCTAGCGCAGACTGCTTACCCGTGAATGTGTTTTGTTTTATTCTTTACTGTTTCACCCCTGCCCTCTTCTGCCTCTCTGAGAGCTTTGTCAGGTGGGTTCCTGAACCATTGTTGTGCAGGACTTCAAGCCTGGAGAGCTTTTGCTTCCTTCTGTTTCAGCGGGTGGCTGTGATGATCTTTTGAGGCAGCCAGGGTAGGGGCAACTAGAGTGAAGCTGGGTGAAGGACTGGAGCCCAGCCACTGACGTCTCAAAGTTGATACTTATATTTCAGAAGAGTTTGCAGGCTGCTGTAATTGCAGAACTATTACCCTACTAAAAATCTCCCAGGAGCCTCTTCTGAGACTATTCTAGGCGCTGGAGTATAGTTATCCACACAGTGCTGCAGCCAGAGCTGTTGAGAAGGGCCTGGCAGTGCAGTAAACCTGCAATGGTTTTGACATAGTTTCAGAGTATCTAGTACAGATTCCCGACATCTTTTCTCTCTAAAACTTGTGACTAGTCCATGTAGGACTCTGTATTGTTCTGCTTTGTGTGCAGTGCTGGGAATGCTTTTCGCTCAGATGCATCACTGAGTCATGTCTTGAAACATGGAGAGCTGTCGGGTGTGTGCGTGGCCGTCGTGCTGTACTGTGCCAATGTCTGAAATCGCTGTGATGGCTACGGGCTTTCTGAAATGTAGTCGGATGAATTTTCTTTTTTAGTATAGAACTGATACTTGGAAAGATTGCTTAGCATTGGTATTTAAACAGCACGATTCCTCAAAGAGGCCGTTGCTGGACGGTTGTCGGAGCAGATCGCTGCAGAGATACCATGAGCCTTCTTTCATTCCCGACAGTCACTAGCTTACGTTGCCATATGCAGTCTCCACCAAGTTGCCAGCTTGCCATCGTGCCTGTTTGCTTCCCTTTCCAACCCTCAAGGCCAAATATAGTTTCTCTGGTAAACACATTTAATCCTTACAGTATGTGTGGGTTTTATAAGTGCTGTACAAGGCCGCTGTTTTGGCTTCCTCTGCTTGAAAAACACGTCTGATTGTTTAGTGGTACCAGTTCTGTGACCTTTCTCTTTCTTGGTTGAAGAGTCTTCTCAGTACAGTGCATCTCTGTCTTCTGTGCACTGCCTTATCCCCAGCTGGGAGGATTTGCTTGTGCTGGTTTGGAATTCAGAGACTGGGTGAGCAAGTGCTGAAGCGGATTTTTACTCTTGAAGGAGGCTGCATGTAAATGCTGGTTAGGCTCTCTTTACGGAGAGGACTGATGCTACCAGAATTTCCTAGTGAACTCTTTTCCCTTCCTGTTCAATTATCTCCTATTTAAACTATGCCGCTCTGGATCCTTGTACATTTATGCTTGTAAGAACTCACCTGTTCTCTTGTGGATGCAGAGATTGTAGGAAACTGGTTAAACTCTCTTTCAATCCTTAATCACTGACCACGAGGTTGTAGGGTTTCATTTCCTTCTGATGGTACCATTACATCTGCATCTCCTACCTGTTGAAGAAATAACATCACATTTCAGTAGTGGCTGATTGTGCTGGTGATTGACAGCATATGAAGAAAGCAGTTACATTTGGATATGTTACTGGTTGGAGACAGGAAGAGAACATCAAGCTTGCCGGCATTTGTGAAGCACAGGCTGAGGTATCTGGCAGATCCCAGCCCCTGTATCTGCTGCAACAGACCAGCAGATGAAGCGACCTTTCTTGGTTTTGATGCCCTCTGTGTAAGATGGCAAAGAGTGTGTTGTTCCACGTGTTTAGGTGTAGTTATCAGAAGGATTCTGATTCTGGTGTTCTGGGCATATCTTTCCCTGCGTGTGAAGGAGCTGGGGTACCTCGCACCGTTACTAGGTGACAGGGATTTTTAACCTGCTGTCGGAAGATCAGGTAGGGGCAGAACTTCTCTTGAAGACTGTGAACAAGTGATTCAGGGCTCATAATATGTGGGTATGATAATTAAAAATAAAAAAAGCACATTTTGTATGTATTTCCTTTTTCCCCTTCTTTTAAGTCGTGAATGTGTCAATGATGGGAAGACAGGGTGAACACAGAATTTGGTAGCTGTGGACATTATCTTTCATGTTTGCATTTTTTAACTCAGATTTTAGTTCCTCATGGCCTTGTCCCAAATTGTGCTTCCTTTCTGAAGAGCTGTTGTATATTGTTGGCACATTTTGTAACAATTGCTAGATCTCTGAAGAAAAAAACATTTCAATGTGATTCAGTATGCGCTCAGTTTCAGTTCTGCCTCCTCATTTTTCCGGGGGGGTTATGAGATGCTGTCAGGAGAAGCAGGTTTTTCTGCTGAGAACCACGAATTTAAGCAATACAAAGGAAACAACTGTTAGTTTGCTGATCTGGAGGTGGGAGGTGAGGGGTTGGACTTGTTTCCAGCTTTTTGAAGTAGTGAGTTAGTTAATTGGAGAGTATTTGAACTGCAATACTTGGCATAATTGCCATTATTGTGGGATTGTTTTGAGGCTCTTGAGCTGGCAGATGAATGTTCTGATGCTCTGTTCTTCCTGGACCATCAGAAGCCTTTGCTGCAATGTGCATGCCTTCAGTAGAGCAATTGCACACACAGAAATGGTGGAGCAGAGGAGGGAGAAGAAAAAGGACCTAAGACTTGATTGCACCTGCTGCTGTCTACTGTTTTAGGTGAGCTGAGGACTCTGAGTACTGTGACAGTTCAGGAAGACTTTTCCAGCTTTGGTTTTCCTACACCTTTGGAGAGATTTAATCAGCTTTGGTTTTCTCCAGTTCAGTGTTGCTTAATCAATTTCATTTACAAGTCCAGGTCTTTAATTAAAACTAAAAAAGGTGCTGGCCACACAGCAACTAACACTAGCACGAGGTTAAGGCAGGAATGTGTTGCTGGGAGTGAGAAGAGGGTAGTGGTGTCCTTCCTACTTGAGGCTTTGATTGCCCACAGCCTGTCAGGTTCTGCCACCCAGGGAAGGAGATTGGTAATGATTTCCATCCTGGCCTGTTCTCCTGGCTGCCTGACTGCCTGATGTGATTCAGCCATTCCTTTGAGCTCCCTAGTGCTTCTCGTTCAGGACAGTGAACGGGAGACAACATGGAAAGGAAGAGGAAGGCTTTGGTGGAGGCAAGAGCTCTCTCATGTCAGAGGGGGTGGTCTCGCCAGCACTATGCTCTCGCCATGCAGAAGGCAAAAGCTTCTGAGTGGAGCTGTTGAATGAACTAGCTGGGGCCACAGAGGGATGGTGGCTTTTCAGTGGGGGTGTGCAGGAAATGTTTCTGGAGTGCTGTGTGTAGTGGAGCAAGTATAGCATGAATAGGTGCACTATAAATCTGATGGTGACGTGCTTCAGCCCCAGACGTGGTAGGGTTCCTTCATACCACGTAGCTGCAAGGTTCTGTGCACTGCTTTCTGTTCTCTGTGGAGTCCTGTTGGCTGTTGAGAGCTACGACCCTCAGGGTAGCTAAGTTAGGTACCTAAGCTAAACACCGAGTGCATATCCATGCCATGCATGACAGGCATTAGAACATCTGGGACATGACAGTATTTTATTTATTCCAGAGCCGCAAAATACTAAGTGGGCCTGTCTTCTCTTCTGGGGTTGCATAAGGCAATCCTTAGCATTACCTTGCTTGCCATGGCACCAAGGTATCGGTAGTTTATTTCAGGGAAGGGATGAGTAGAAATATGTTTGTGATTAACACAAAACACAGATTATGGATGGTTTATCAATTCTGGTGCCCCTTCGGTGATCAGGGCAAAAAACAACAGGACTTCCACACTGTGCTTAAGGAATCACGAAACTTGATCAACCTGTGACAAAACTTGTTCTGCGTACCTACGGAGCTCCATGAAGTCCAGGAAAATGTTTGCTGAAATAAAATTCCTAGAAATGGTAGACTTGAACTGCAAGATATGCTAAATTTAGTGATGTGATAAACATTTGTGTTACCACTTGCAGAATCTGTTAAATCTGAAATTTCATCTTGATGAAGGCTTACTGCCATCTTTTTCTGAATCACATCTTTTAGGTGAGGTGATAAGTCTCTTTTACTCGTGATCCTGTGAGGACTGTGTTTCCACACTGATCAGAAGGCTTATGCAGATGGTATTTCAGTCCAGCTTGGTTCTGTTGGCTTCATCTTCTGTGCCTCTGGAGGAGAGTTCTTTATTCCTCCTGTCAACAGAGACAGCACTTCTCATCAAGTTATATCTGCAAGAGGGTGGAGTTGTGGGCTTTAACTAGTTATTCTTCTTTTTCTGTATTTTGCAAAGGGAAGGCTGTCATCAATGTTCATCTACCTTGGTGTTTGTTTTTTTTTTTTTAAAGTAGGAATATGTATAAATTTGGACTGGTAGCATGCTAAGCCTTTTCTGCCTAGCCACTATCCAAGAAGCTAACAAACTTGGTTTTGCCATACTTTATCTCAATAGAGATCAATTCGGGCATTTGCCTGGTGCTATTCAGGTCTCTAGCAATCTTCCTTAAAGACAAAAAGAATTTTTCTCTTTTGTTCATTGAGCACTGTTCTGCTAGTTGTAGTTGACATCTGCTTTATAGAAAACAATTGAGTTTTCCTTCTTTGATGATGCACCGCTGTGCTGCGGTTCGTGTTGTCATATAGGCTTCCATAAGCCAGAGTGCTGAAGCTGGCACGCTTCCTCTGATTGTTTGTTAGTGTTACATCACTCTGATCATATTGTTTGATCAACTCAAGGTAGTGAGTAAGTTTTTACACCCCAGTCATCTGAGGAAACTGGTGGTTTGCCTCCTATAAACCGTGCTGTTTGCATTTTCTTCCATGAGAAGCTGTTTCTAGTCTTAGAAGGCATTTTCCTGAGTTTTAAACTTAATTGGTGCTTGATGGATGGTGAATGCATGTATCCTTCAAATCTGAATGTGTTACGGTCATGTTCTGTCTGTTTTGTGCTAACAGCTTGTGTTTTGAGAAGATGACAGAAAACATCAGTAGTAAGCATTACTTTTAAGTAAAATACAATGAAGTAGGTGAAGGTTCAGAAAGAACCTGTTGGTTTAGGGTACTCTATTAGGCCTTCATATTAGCTGTTATATTTTAGTTTTATCACAAATGCTCTGTAGTATTCTTTTTCATCAGCTGCCTTATCTGCTGGAGTTTGACATAGAATTAAGATGATGGGCGCTTCAGTTCACAGTAACTTAATGGCAGTGCCACTGTAGTGCAGCAACGGCCATCCCATCTCACAGCATTAGCTTTAGTCAGGGTATCTCATCTGCTTTCTGCACTGTGTTTCCCCAAATAAAATATTTTCTATGGAAATATGAAGTGTGAATTGAGTATTTTGATTGAGTTCTTTCATGGTTTTGATGGCTGGCCATTTCAAGTATTTGGTGTCCAACACTGTACATATAAAATGAGAAGGGAATTAATAAATATAATATCCATCTCCTTACCTTGGAGGGAATCTTCACCTTGGCCAGTGTATTGGGCTTACCTGACCAGGTTCTGGTAGCAAGGGAGCAGGCAGGGGTGCTCTGTGAGCAGAGCCCAGCGCTGCCCCATGGCAGAGCAGAGCCAGCTCCAGCTGCTCCAGCAGGGACCCGCTGCTGCCAGAGCCGAGCCCTGAGCGACGCTGGGTGTGCTCTGGGAGAGCAGAGGTGAGGAAGGGAAAAACTGCTGGGCAACAGCAGCTGGGGAAAAGGAGTGTGAGAAATGGGAGACAGGGCAGGAGGGGCTCCGGGCGCGGGGCAGCAGCTCCCCGCGGCCCAGCAGCGGCCCACGGTGGAGCAGGCTGTCCCCCCGCAGCCCACGGGCACACGCGGAGCAGATCTCCGGGTGCAGCCACGGCGGAGCCCCCGNCTGCAGCCGCGGGGAGGAGCCCGCGGTGGGGCAGGGGCCTGGGGGAGCTGCCGCCCGCGGGGCCCCGCGCTGGGGCGGTTCTTGGAAAGCATGGAAAATAACTTACGGCATGATTATCTGAGCAGAAGGCAGTGGTGCTGCCAACCAGGTGGAGAAAAATGGGGGAAGAAACCTTACTAAAGGTTCTGCACTTTCAAGTACTCTTGCTAATGGCCTGTAGTCATTTGCACGCGCGCCACTGAGAGTGGTTCCTCTTTTCCTCTTGCACATTATTAGCTACTTTTTTCATCTTAGCTGTTTGCTTTGTTTCATTTGTGGTGATCCAGTATTGACATAGGCTCTACAGGGCAGCTAGTTGTAATTCTGCATAGTCAGTTCCAAAAATGCTAATAATCAATAAATAATTCTAAAGCATGATTTGTGAAGTGTTGGGAAGTACTCTGAAAAATAACTGACTGGGAGCGGGGCATTAGCTTGTGTTGCTTTTATGGATAAGGTAACCCAGTCACACAGTATTGTTATTAGCTAAGATCCTCTAAGAGATTTCAAGTATTATTACAGTAGAATAAATAATATTTATTATGCAACTGTTCAACCGGTAAAAACAAAGCTATGGATATAATTGTTGTGCAGAGGAACAGGTCCTTCATTAATTCTTGGTGTTTAGAGGGGAAGGGTGTGGGAGAGCTTTTTTTTTTTTTTTTTTTGGCTGTCTTCATTTAAATATTCCATCACAAATTTATCTTGCTCTTTAGCTAGATTATTTTGAGAGCTGAGTGTTTGTCCGGCTGTCTCACCTTCATATCAAGAATATTTTTTCATGAAATACTTTTCTCCCTCCTATCCTTAGTACCTAACAAATCCTCAGTCAGTGAAATTGTAATTCAGATTTTCCAAGGTCCTGAGTTCCCGCAGCAATTTAGTTCCCAGTGATAGACCCCTTTGCAGTCACCTGTAATGTTACTTTTGACAACAGATGCTCCTGGGCTTGTGAATGAGTGTTCTGGATTAATATTTTATCAAATGAAATGAAATAACCTGTTTCTGTTGTTTCATGGTGATTGATAGAAGGCATGACAGCTTGGCAGGGGCAGTGGCTGACCTCCCTCTGTGTGTGTTTTCCCTGTTTTCCCCTGACTGTCTTGTCACATAGTGTATCTTATTTGCTGTTAAGGCTCCGCATAGTGGCACAAGAAGTGGAAGAAAGGGATGAATTTACTGCTTTGGGGAATAAAAAATGTGGGCGGTGCTGCAAATGCTCAAGAAGCAGGAACAGTTCCAGCAGGATGAGAGAAGTCTTCCAGAGAGAAGATCACAGTGCACAGAAAGGGCAGCGCGTCAGCAGTCCTTCCTGGATAACTTCTCAGAGGCACACAAAAAAGTTCTTGCTCCATTGTTTCTACAGTTGGACTCTGCTTCAGCACTGCCACATTCTTACCATTCTTCTCCCTTCTGGAAAATGAATTCTGCTCTTTGTTGGGGTGACTTGGCTTTTTTTAGAGTGATCTGAGAATGGACTAGCAGTTTGACGTAAATTTTTAAATTGTATGTGTTTGTATTTGGGGGGAAAGGAGGAAAAAATGTTGATTTTGTGTGTCTGAAGGATATGAGAAAGATGCTTGTGACTTTTTTTTTAAGTGCTGAATAAAAGCTCCTAAAAACACCTCAACTGACATGTGACACTGTGTATTCCTTTCTTACGCAAGCAGACATCTCTTACAAAGCTGCGTATACAAAGAACCAAGTTGTGTAACTAGTTTTAATTTTTCTCTCTACTGTCTCATCTGCTAAAAAGCTCTGCTGTCTTCAGTGTCAGTCCTGCATGTGTGAGTGTGCAATAAAGAGTTCAGACTGAGCCATTGTGGTCCTTACTGACAGCTCTGACTTGCTTATAAAGGGTGATAATACAATTAGTTACAAAACAGCAGAGGTTATGCTCTTTGTTTTTCTGTGTCTGGAGAACAGGCTTAGCAAACTCCCTTCTTGGCTTGTTGTAGTAGTGTCCCTTACCTGCACTTCTCTTTAGTCAAGGAGGTGTTTCATCTGTCAGCTTGCAGAAGGAATTTCAAGAAGTTGGGTTAGTTTGCGGTGTGTGCAAAGACCTTAATGTCAGTATTGCTGATTTGAAAATAGCATTTTACTCTGTTTGAAAAAAGAGGGTGGAGCTCTTGGGTGATTTTTTGATTTGCCTATTGTACAGCAGACTTAAGTGATTGAAGTTTTCATGTTTATGCTTGAAAATGTTACACTTAGAACATCTTGAACTTCTAGCATAAGCATCCATGACGTCATTGCAACCTTTTTCACTAGAGGGAAAGCATTATTTCCTGTTTAAAGTGTTGCTGAAGTTGTGGACTGGGCAAAGTATTCCCGTAATTCAGAGATACTAGGTAAATTGACGCTTCTGGCAAAAGGGCAATTTGCTTTTATATCCTGTTATTTGCTGTTTTTTGTATATATATATATTTTTTTTCTTTTCCCTGATTTTTGCATAGTGTCTAATTGATCTGTTATGGCATCTGGATTCTCTGGAGGATAAGTGAGGAAATGCTTTCCTAGTATTTCAGACCAAGCTATAGGAAAATCTTTGATCTGGAGTATAGCAGTCACTTTTGTCTGTTTTGAATGCCACACAGTAGTTTGTTTTGTTCTTGGACCCTGTGCATCATTCATGACTTCTCACAGATGGCTGTTTAGTTCGCTCAGTGAACGCATTCTGAGAACACATCTTTTTTGGCTCTTCATGGATGCCATTGCTGCTTTTTCCTAATCAAGCACTAGGGTTTTTTCCTTCCTGGGTAAAGGGAAGAAAGTAGCATTCACTGAGGTGCCTCTTTTCCAAATTAATTTTAAATTGTGGTGTTGCCAGAGTGCTTATTTGACATTAACAGGGAATTATGAGAATCTGGATGTTGTGCTTTTGATTTTTGAGAGCCTTCTCCACAAAAAAAGAACCTACAAAATCTCTGTTATGCGAATTGCTTTGTAAGTTAGTATCTAGAGGGCATTTGTTGGGAAATGCCTAATACTAGCATTAGTATTTGAGATACTGGTAAAGCAGGGATGTTGTACATTCAGAAAAAATGACTGATATATCTAATGTTTGTGTAGCCTGAAGTTGCAAGCTGTCTTGTAGGCTTTTTTATCTCTAGTGCATACAAGTAATGCTTCCTACTAAGAAGCCCAGGCTTCCCTAGAAGGAGAATAACAGCAGAGAGCACGAGGCAGATGTTCTCCAAATGTCACGTCATCAAAACTATTTTCAGAAAACCCATCCGCTTCCCTTAAAAATGATGGTCATTTGTTGCAAACGATGGGGTGACTTAGAGCAGCTGAAGAGGCTTTGCTGAAGCGGAAGGCTCTTTTCCACGTCGAGGGAGACATGCAGAATAGAGCCCTCCCCTGTGTTTTTGTACATTTGCTGCTGTTGTGGTGGGGGGGGGCTGCAGATAGCCTGAAGGCTGTGAGCATGAAAATTGAATAGAATAGAAGCTGTACAGAAATCGTGTGTATTGGTGCGTGGTTTTTGTTAAGAAATCATTCTTACTCTTGCATAGGCATTCTTTACTCCTAGGACATTACACTGCGTCCTCAGAAAATTACGTTTGTCTCAGTGTGTTCAACACACAGTCTGCAGAGGGAAATTGGTGACCTAGCTCATCTTTAGGCATACATGATTCTGCCATTTAACAGCTCACTAACATGGTCCTTGCTATTCCCCTTTTACACTTAGAATAACAGCACTTACATATCTCGGTTTCTAGCAGAAGACCAGAGGCTTCTTGTGATATGGGCTTTGATGTCTGTCACCTTGTTACCTAAACACACCAAAGTAATTAGAACACTGGTGCTGGATGGACCTGCTAGGGCGCATCAGCGTTATGCTTTCCTCCTTTGTCTGATATCAGAGAGCGGTTAAGTCTGGAGTATGTGTCTCTCTACATGTGATCTTATGGCTGCGGGGAACTGTTGAGTTAGTTTGTGTGATTAGTGTTACTGCTGAAAGCTGAGCTCCTCATGTATTTTCATTGGAAGGGGGTACCTGAACCTGCTTGAATACATGCTCCAGAAGTACTTAAATGGGAGAACTCGCAAATAAAGCACTGTGGAAAAACTGCCGTTTGGAGAGCGTGCTGTTGTCCTTTGTAGCTGAGTTTGCAGCATTTGTACTTGCAGAACCAAAGATGCTAAGCTATGATGGTAGTTCATTTGTTTGATTGCTGTTGAATCAAAAGCCTCTTACTTCTTAGTGCATATGCCAAATGTGTTGGGTTTACTCTGTTCCATTTGATATTTGGTAGCATTTAAAAAAAAAAAAAAATTCCTTGACACTGAAGTGAAAGTATATAACCTTTTTTATTCTCCTTCAGATCCAGACATTTAACGTTGAGGCACCATGCCAGACCATGGAAGATTTAACGAGTGGGGTTGTGATGGCCCAGGTTCTTCAAAAAATGTAAGAAATTATTTCATTTAAATACACACAGTTTTATTACCTATGCATTTATCTGGTATAGATGTATTTTAGTTCAGGCTTGGCTGATACTCCATGAAGATATGGCTAATCCTTTGTTTAGACAATACTTTAACCTGGAACATGACAAATATGCTTTTTCTCCATAGTTTTCAAATAACTATCTTAAAGGCAAAAAAAAAAAAAAGTTTTAGGAAGGTATTTTTTCAAGTCTAATCTTACTGGAAAATAAATTGGGTTAAAACTAACCTCACGAGTTGAAAATATTTAAGTTTTTGTTTGTTTGGTGAAAACTGGCAGCCAGTGCAAGGTAAGGCACTGACTGTGATCATTGCTTGAAAATCAGTATGCTGGTAATGTCAGATTCATATGATGAAATTTCATTGGTAAACTGAGTGAAACAGTCAATTTCGTTGTTTGCAAAGATATTACCTTCTTGAGAGTAAATGGAAGAAATAATAGATGTTGAAGTAGATAACGGTCTTGTTCTCATGAACTCTAAGGTGAAATAGGATAAAAAACCTCAGGTGTCGGTATTGGAACCGGTGCTCTTCAGCATCTTTGTTGATTACTTAGACTGTGGGATCGAGTGCACCCTCAGCAAGTTTGCTGATGACACCAAGCTGAGTGGTGCAGTTGATACCCCTGAAGGAAGGGATGCCATCCAGAGGGACCTGGACAGGCAGGAAAAGTGGGCCCACGAGAACCTGATGAGGTTCACCAAGGCCAAGTGCAAGGTGTTGTACTTGGGTCAGGGCAATCCCAGGTGTGTGCACAGACTGGGAGAAGAACTCCTTGAGAGCAGCCCTGCGGAGAAGGACTTGGGTGTTGTGATTGACGAAAAGCTGGCCATGAGCCGGCAGTGTGCTCTCGCAGCCAGGAAGGCCAATGGCATCCTGGGCTGCATCAAGAGAGGGGTGGCCAGCAGGGAGAGGGAGGTGATCGTCCCCCTCTGCTCTGCCCTTGTGAGACCTCACCTGGAGTGCTGTGTCCAGGCCTAGGGCCCCCAGTACAGAGGGGATGTGGAGCTGTTGGAGAGGGTCCAGAGGAGGGCCACCAAAATGATCAGAGGGCTGGAGCACCTCTCCTGTGAGGAAAGGTTGAGGGAGTTGGGACTGTTCATCTTGGAAAAGAGAAGGCTGAGGGGAGACCTCATTGCAGCCTTCCAATACTTGAAAGGAGCTTACAGGCAGGAGGGGGACCGACTTTTTACACAGGTGGATAATGGTAGGACAAGCCATTCTATGATTATATGAAAATGCATTAATTAAACAGCAGGGTGTAGTCTAGGATGAGGACTAGAGCTAAGCAACTGAAGGGTAGCTGATCTATATCCAGAATTACCTGTTTTCACAGAAGCACAACTTTTTTTTTGTTCATCAGAAGCTTAAGCAGCGCTTACTCAATTTGATCTGTTTATGGTATGTCAGCTCCTACAGACCTGTTTCTTTAAAATGCAGTTCATTTTCTTTAGATGATAAGAGGTTAGTGTCTTGAATGTGAATGCAGAATAAAATGTTTTCTCTGTAATTAATTGAAAATGAAGACTGGACAGGGGCAGAATAGATGTGAACAGCCAACTATTAGAATTCTTTTGGGTCACACCCAAGAGTCATAGAACAGTCAAGGTTGGAAGGCATCTCTGCAGTTCTTAGTCAGCTCACCTTCTCCAAGCAGAATCTGCTAGAGCAGGTTACCTGCAGCTGTATGCCGTCAGGTTTTGAACGCATCGAAGGATGGAGACTCCACAGGTTCTCTGTGCAATGTGTGTAGGTATTCAATTGCCCTCATAGTGACATAAAAAAAATATTCCTTACTTTTACATGTAAGTTTTTGACTTTCAGTTGGTGCTCACTGCCTTTTGTCAGTTTACTGAATGCCACTGAGAAGATTCTGGTTCCTTCTTCTTTATACCCTCATGTCAGGTATTTATACACAGGATTGATAAGATCCCACTGAGCATTCTCTTCCTGAGGCTAAACAGATCCAGTTCGCTCAGCTTGAGCCCCTTTGACAAATTCTTCAGTCCCTTAATCATCCTGCTTCGACAGGAGGATTGGACTAGATGAACTTTTGAGGTCCCTTCCAATCTCTAATGTTCTGTGATTCTGTAATGGCCCTTTGTTGAGCTTGCTTATAAGTCCATGTCTGTCTTATGCTGATGAGTCCAGAACAGAACTTTGAAACTGTTCTTATCAGGCTGGCCAGCCTGTCAGCAAAGATGCTTCTGCCCAGCACAGTCGGGTGAATCCTGCCTCTTCCAAGCAGCTTTTGAGCCTCAAAAAGGGTTCCATGGCCATAGAAAACAAAACCCTGTTGCCTACTTGAATTGCACAACTGGTTGTTGGTCTTCAGAATCTGTCCACTCCTCAAGCCCTTCCTTCTAACAGGCAAAATGGAGAGAACACCACTTGAGTCTTGACTGTTGCTTCCAGAGCCGTGTAGTCACAGTTTGTATGTTCCAGGTCTTCCTAGCAGTATATTTGGTGCCCAGGTGAAAGAGCAGAAGGAGTAATAGTCTGAGGGCCAGACAAGCTTTGGCAGTTTTTCATGCCCTGAATTCAAGCGCCCAGCGAGCAAGAACTTTCATGAGATGACTGGTCAGTCAAAAGATGTGGAGGGCTTCCATCCCTCGCAGCAGGCAATTGACACTGATAACGCTTGTCACGTCCCTCTGGTGCTGCTTTGTGGCTCAGGTTTAGTGGACATGGATGCTTTGCTTGGCAGAGCTCCTTATCTGCTATTAGGGCTCTAAATCTGTTTTGTAGCTGCAGATCTTCAGGTTGAACATGAGCCTTCCTCCTGATAAGCGAGAACTGACAGTTCTCAGGAAGGAAGGATGGAAGGGGAAAGAGGAAGTGTTCTCTTAAGATATTTGAAGGCATCGGTATTTCTTAGTATGTAGAAAGCTAAGATCTGGAGACTAGAATCCAAAAGGCTTGAAGTATAGAAAGTTTATTTCTTACTTGAAACTTCAAAGAAGATATAAATGCTGTGAAGTTTCTTTCTGCTCCAGGAGAGAGAGTATGTAACGTAGGAAACTAGAGTAAGTTCGTAGCTCATTAATGAAAATAGATGCAATTTTGTGAATTTTGTTAGGAGTTGGTTATTTTGTCAAAGGAATAAATACATGGCCAAGATTTCTCACTTAATTTGTCCTTCTGTGGGTAAGATGAGGCATCACTTATAAGAATTGTTCAGCCTTCACAGATCTGCACCTAACAAAAATAATTTCAGGTAATGCCAGCATGCCTTTTGCATCAGAATAATTGAAGCACCCTTTCTACTATTTTCATGTATTTTTCTGGGACAAGAGACAGCACAAAACCCCCAGGCAGAAATGCATTTTCCAACCCACCATTTAAATCAGGTCACTTGTGGGTTTTTTGGAGTGCAAACATCAAGTTTACAAGTCTGAAAGTAAACACAACATAAATCAGATGCTGTCCCTATTTATAGAAATGATGTGCTCAGTAAACTTTCTGATGAAATCCTGACTTCCAACAGGTGTGTCTGAATCTTCAGAGCATTTAGAAAAAAAAAAAAAAAAGCCATAGCAGTGACATTTAATATAGGTTTTCATCAGTCTTGTACTTCTGTAGTTCTTCCACAGAGTACAGGTGTGACTTAATGACGTGCCAGTAGCTGATAACTCTATATATTCTTGATTGGCTGATTTAGAGACTAATAAGAATTTGGAGCTTAATATACCTTGATACAAACCAAAATGAAACTTCAGTGTCAAAGGCCTCTAAATAACGTTTCTTGTCTGTATTTTTAACCTGTTAACATGGCTTGAAATACTTCTTTTCTGCCTGCCACTGCTGTGTTAAGAACGGAGTACTGTTCTGAGATGCTTTCAGCTGATAAAGAGGTGTACAGTACAAATATACTGTGGCAAGATTTTAAAATATTTAATGTAGCAAATGCCATGCTGACTCTGAATGCTGAGTTCTTCAGTTTGCACAGCTTGTGTGTAAATATCAGTTAAGCAATTTGAAAGGTCTTGCCCTAGGCTCTAGGTAGTAGTTTGAATCTAACAAAATTAATATTTGACTATCTTACTTTATGATTTTGAAGAAATTATCAAGGGTTACGTGAGAGTGGGGAACATAGGAAACATACAGGGATCACACTTGAAATAGTTGGCTAGAAAACTGATCAGGAACATACTGACAAACCTGTTTTAAGTATTCTGTCATAAAAGCAAAAACAGATTTGATACGAGCAGTGAAATCTTCCTAATGAAATCCTAATTCAAACAGGTGTCACAGGAAGAACACTTAGTGGAGACTCGGGGAATGTTCAAGCATATGGAGCAAGTGCAGAACAGGCTGTTCATTCTACCCTTCCCTCTGTATTAGCAGCACTGTTTCCCTCTCTGTCCCAAGAAAAATAACGAGGGAGAAGAAAGCTGCTTTCTTTCTGCAGGTGTGGAAATGTGTAAGAGCAAGACAGCTGGTTCCTGGTGATTATTTGGGAAAGCCATGCAGTGAAGTAGCAAAGAGCAAACTCAGCGTAAAAGTGGTAGATCGTTGGAAGCAGATGTTATTTTTAGTGAATGCTGGAAAACTTCGAGCTTTGATATGAAAATCTCTCAACAGGTTAATTGTCAAAGACAAGTTTATTGCCTCGACTAGAAACACAAAGCTTCGTAAACACAGTTATTCTTACTCTTTTGAGAAGAGTAGACTATTGTTTCTGTCAAGCTTGTTCCTTGAAATTTGGATGCCCTTCAGCATAGCTGCCCCCTGCGTAGGGTTCTCCACTAATGTGTGTAGGGGAGAATAAAGGGGAGAAGGGAGGATTTCAGCAGTGTTTAGGTAGATCAGGACTTCTCCTGTAAAAATTAACTCATCTTTTAAAAAGTGGTTGGAATAGCAGATTAATACATCCTATGAGAATTCCTCACCAAAGTTCTCTGTGGATGAATAAAATGCAGTCAATGGAGAACGTAAATTGAGTGAGGTAGAACGCTGATGAAAACTGAAAGATGCTGGGCTTACACAGCCATCTGGATGTATTTCCACAGGAGAATAAGGATAGCTTTTGTCCTTGAAAATTTTGAAGTTTGAAATTCTAAAGTCTTTATTCTTTCTATTTTTTAATGTTGACCTTCATGGACAGAGTCCTTTGGTACTCATGAGGGCAGGCAGTAGTCAAAACAAGATAAAGCTGACATTGGTTTATAATGACAAAGAGTTTCACGGAATAATAAAATAACAGCCATGCCTTGTATCAGCTGTTTACAAGGGACCAGCAGTGAATTCCATCTTGAAATACGTTTTTCCTAAATATTTTTACACTGAAAGTAGTAGCCCATGTTTGTAAGTAAGGCCCATTCTGCAGAAATGTCAATTCACATGTAGCAGAATTTTCCACAGTAAAACTGCAGGAAGAGACTGCTTGAAGAAGAGGGTAAAGAGAGGGAATTACACCTCCAGATGTGCAGCGTGCAGTATTTTATGGCAGAAATGCGAGTTACGTAAGCAAGCGTGAGCATTTAGCTTGCAGATTCAGATGTTAGAAAGCGGGTCTTGGTGAAAGCACTGAAAGACACCTTCTTCCTTCTTATCATAAACCCTTTATCTTTGAATTTCAGAACAGAGTGCTGTTGAACGTAACTCTCCAGTGTTAATAATCTTCCTCTAAGAAATAAATTCAGCTAATGTTTTAGCTTATATGTGTTGTTCCTTAGGATTCACTGTTCATTTGAGTTCAGATATGAAAATTAACATTCTCTCTGATATGAAAATTGTTACGAAATACGGTAAGACAAGAAAGGGAGTAAAGACTGGAAGCAAAGAATGTTTAGATTGTCTGAGTAAAATGGCTAAAATCATGTACTGGGTGCTGTTTCAAGCAGATAGATGAGACAGCCGTAGCTGCCTTCCAAATTGCGTCCTCTTTTTCTTTGTGTTTTCTGTAGTTATCACTGATGTTACTTGTGTGTTTCTCACTGCCGTTGGTATCCTGAGAAAAGCATAATTCTCCGTTTTATACCACGATTTTAAATTTTCCTATTATCCCACTCTGGAGGCTGTTTAGTGTCCCTCTTTGAGTTTTTTCTTTGTCAGTCATACTGGTTTTGGCAGACAGAAGAGATGGTATGTGTTTTCCATTGTCGTCTGTGCATTGTGCCCCTCTTAATGAATTATTCATTTGTAATATTATACAGTGCTGCTTGCTGTGTATGTTTTGACACAGGCAAAATACAAAAGCCATGCTTTTATGTGTTCCTAGCAGAGGGATCTTTTTGTAAACAGACATTTCTTAAAGCAGCTTACTGTACCTCTGTTAAAATGAGTAATCGTCATGTGTTACACCCATGTTCAGTGCGTTGGTTTTCTTATCTTTTGAAGAGTATTTCTGTCTCTTGGCATCTATGATTTGGAGAGGTGATTGCTTAAATAAAGGAAAATTTGCATACAAAATAAGTTGGATGTGGTATAAATGAGCACTGCTGAAAGCAGCCTCACATGAAGTGATACACTGTTGACAACTGTGTAAGTATCTTGTGCTCTCAAGAAAAATCCCAGTTACCTGCAGTACCATTCAGCGGTAGGTAGCAATCAACTGATACACAAATACTTTTATAACTTGGTAAGTTACCCAGTGCAGTAGCGTCCCCACCTTTGAATGTAGTCTGAGGAACTTCCTCAATTTAAAATGCTGAGTTCAAACAAGTCATCCAAAAACAATTATTACGCTCAAGTTTCCTGCTGACCTTGTTTAGTGCAGTACCTCTTCAAAAAGATCTGGTGGATTCTGTAATCACAGCTGCCTGGTTTGCAGCCACACATTTTCCTGTTTGCTTAGGTGATGCTTTTTCAAACACTGCTGTAAGAGATGACAGTGTTTTTCATAATGACTCGGACAAGAGCACGAATGTGATTGCATGATGATTCCCAAAGATGCAGCAGAGGGAGGCTTGTTCACAGCGAGGGCTGTGAATGAGCTAGTGCAGCTTTGGGGGGAGTGTCTGGAAGCCCTTTTAAAAAATCTCTAGAAATTTGGATGGAGAACTTGTGATTTCAGATGATACATTCCATTGGTTCAATATGGGGAGAAGCACAGAGAAGCATTGCTGTTAATGTTAATTCTGAACCTTAACAGGAATTCTGAGGGCAGAACTGAAATTGTAGCAACATGCTAGGAGCTGTTCTGAGATGATTTATACATGAGGAAAGGGTGATCATTGTAGATTAGCTTGGCGTTGATGCCCGCCTTGTTGCTTTTCTGCCTATATTGCTGGCAAAATGTTTTTGCAATGAGCGACTAGTTACTGTGTAGGATGGACTGAGGTGCTCTAAAGGGAATTCTGGCTACTGTTCTGTGTTAGTGATACAGACAGTGATCTGTTAGTGATCTAGCTTACCAGGTTCTGGACCCCATACACTTCCGTGAGATTTGTATATGTAAAAATGAAAAATGGATGGGATCTGTGGGAAATGACTACTGTGCTTATTTTAGATGTAATTTGCAGCAATCTGCTTTAAGTTTGTCTGATTGCAAATATAAAGGTGTAGATAGCACAAAACTGCATCAAGAAAGTGAAGGCCATTTGCTGGCCCATGTGTTACTTCAGTTGCAGTAGTAGCTGAGAAAAGCTTTTCATTTGCTATTGAAGAACAGGATCCAGAGTGGAATGACTTGGAGGTGAACCTGAAATCTTAGGATTCTTCCTCAGCTGATGCCCTTGTTATTAAAGATGGGGCGTGTAGCATTAGCCTGCTAGTCAGCTGAAACAGGGTTCTGCTTGTGGACCGTTCCTTATGCTTATGGGAGTAACTATTAATGGTTAAAATGGTAAGCTGGGGATTGGTTTATTCATGGCACTGTAGCCCTGAAGAAGCTGAAGATGTCTGTTACCAACTGCAGTCCTTAAAATGATACAGCCCTTAAAAAAGTCTGACTTTTTTTTTCTTTCTGGAGAGGCACGGATAAGCAGTTCTACTTGCTTTCTCACAGAGCTGGCTGAACGCTTGGTAGTTGTTAGTCTGAGCAAAGCTCACTGATTGGCAGAGTACCCATCCAAAATACACTGGGGTGCTTTTTGAATGCCAGAGCTCCAAATGAAGCAGTTAAAGTAGGTGTACATGTTTTCAACTCACAGTTTTTTTCACGGATGATTTTGTTGTAATTGAGTGAGAAGCTAAGCAAATTAAGACCTTTTGCAAGGAGAGACATTTATTTAATGAAAAAGCTGAACATGAACTTTTTTCCGTTGCTAGTTGATCTGGTATGTCGGGAATTAATTTCATGCTTAGATTTACTCCTCTCTGAGGGCAGAGAGGCCATTTGAGAGCTGTTTGGAAAAAGTCTATTTCAAAACCAGATGAAACTCTGGATAAGACATTGCCTTTTTTGTTTCATGCTTTAAGATTTTGTCATCTGTGCTAGAACTGTACTATTTTTGAATGGAAGTGATTTGGATTCATCAGCTGAACTAGTAATTAAAGCTGTTCTTCCGGCTACATGTTTGTGGATGCTATGTCAGAGGAAAAGAAGTATGCCATAATCTTTACCAGAGTCTGTAACAGAATGTATAAATAGCGGTTGAAATGTGTCAGTAGAGAAATTGTTGCTGTACGTGATCTCTCCCCAGTACTGTGTGTTGTATCATGGGCTGCTTGCAGGCCTTGGTGTGTTGTGAAGAAGACATTGTGGTGGAAATGGAATACAGGAGACGTGATGCATCAGGAACAAAATGTGGCTACAAAGACTATGTCCTAATGTAATTAATGATAGAGTTGCTGATTTGCAGCATATATGACTACAAAGATGTCACTTTAATCTCCAGACTCATAATTTTTTTGAGCTTTTGTCATGCTGTCTTGGCCTTAAGAAAAAATAGAAATTGAAAAGGTGGGGTTTTGGCTCAGAACCCTTCTATCTTCAGAGGGTATAGCCATAAATCTGATAGTACTTGGCAGCAAATGCAGCAGTATAATTCTAGAAATTACAGTACTTCCTTTGAAACTCTAGCCTGGCCTACCACACCATCTCTTAGGAGCCTTATGCCTTCAAAAAAAAAAAAAACAGGAAGCTTTTGATCCTTGACTATTTAGCTTTATTTTTCATCTGAAATCATAGAACCATAGAACAGCCTGGGTTGAAAAGAGCCTTAAAGCCCACCCAGCCCCAACCCCTGCCGTGGGCTGGTTGCCACCCATGGATCAGGCTGCCCGGGGCCCATCCAGTCTGGCCTTGAGCATCTCCAGGGATGAGGCATCCACAGCTTCTCTGGGCAGCCTGTGCTCTTCTTTTCTCTCTCTTTATCTTGAGTGCCTTGTCAAGAGTGCAGAAGATAGGAAAAATTGTTAAGGAAGGGTGTTCATGGAACTATTTGCCAAAAACTGAAAGTGTCTGGTAGATTAATAGTTAAGTGTGTTCTGAGTGGTAAACACTTGACTCCAGTGACGCCTTTTAACTGTTCTCACTGTGAAAATAGAACATACATTGTTCCATTTAGAAGGGGTATATTTGCAATCAGTGTATAGCAGTAGGGATCTACAGTGTGTGAAAAAGTAGTACTGTTCTGTGGCACTCTTAAGCAGTGCAAACAAGTACTGCTCCAGCACCAGCTGATGAATTAGAGGAAGAACTTACAGAGAGGGAGAACCAACAAGATACATTCCAAGTACAGCAGCTTCTTCTGAAGCATTTCTTGCTCATGGCACACAAACGGAACTGTGTTCTGAGCAGCATGCAAGGACTTCGAGAGGTAAACAGTAGGGGCGTTCTGAACCATTGTGTGCAGGCTATACATAGAATACAGAAGTCGTCATTTAAAAAACCTCAGCATGAGGTAGGAGCTTAATCACTAAGGTGTCTTCTTAATTTCTGGAACCTGTTTTTAACAAATACTTTTTTTTGTATTGCAGAGATCCAGCGTACTTTGATGAAAACTGGCTAAACAGGATCAAAACAGAAGTAGGAGATAATTGGAGGTTAAAGGTACTTGACTTATTTTGCTTCACAGCAGATCTGTATTTCATTTCTTAATACAATATTGTGTTTAAACATCAGTGTATTTCTAGATGAAGACCTTGCTTTATAGTAGAGTATTTTGAATTTAAGACAACTTTAATTACTTAGCTGGATTTTCAGTTGTATAGTCCTGCACAGTTTACTGAAGAAAACACATTTTGAGTTGGTTAGTAGGTTTCAATAATTTAAAAGAAACAATATTAAGATAATCTTCCAGCTTAAAGTAATATTTGAGAAACAAAGAAATGTGAATGAAATTTTTTTTTTACTGCAAATATGGAAGTAGCTTTTCATTTAAACGAAGAAGGGTCCTGAGAAACACCTGCATAAAAGTAGCAGATTAATAACCAATAGTTTTAAATAAAAATAGCAAAATGTTATTTCTTGTCACTTTGCCAGCTCTGCACAGCTACTGAGTTTTAAGAGAGGAAGTGATGCTTTTTTTTGTATTGTTCGCACTCAGCATGTTTTTAACCGCAGCCTGCTTGCTGGGTCATTTGTATCACTTGGTATTCTAGTACATTCTCTGCAAACCTTAAAGGCAATAGAACTTAGCCTGTGCAGCTATGCAGTGTTTTGGTTTATAAAACCTGAACAGCATAGTTTCATATGCAGGTACTAGTGTAGTTTCTGACCAGGTTTGTTCAGAGAATGATATATGTACCTTTCTAAATTGCTATTTCCAGCCTAGTTTTTCTCGTGTTTTTTCTGTTAGATCATGTTTCCCGTAAACACATTTTGTTAAAAAGCCCTTCTAAACAGGGCTACAGCTTTGAAGTGTTCTAGTGCTAAACAGGCTTCTCAACGTTGCTGACTGAACAGAGGGGAGAGAGACACAGTAAGTGCCACCTGAGGAACGTATGAAGCCTGCTGCAGTGCATCATTTGTCAGCGAACCTATCAGTGTGGTTTCTAGTGCCTGTCCGGTTATGTGCAAGTCTGGACTCTAGAATGGTTTGCCTAACAGGGTTGCCAGCAAACATGTGGGAACACTGGTAAGGGTATATTGATAGGCTGGTAAAATAAAAGACATGGTTCCTGAAAAAGCTGTGTTTGTTCTGCTCCTTGTACAGCAATTAATTTAGCTCCTCAAAGAAGCATATGGCGTTGCACGGGAGCAGCTATCCAGGTTTACAAGGCTTAACTTTTCCCTAAAATAATTTAGTGGCTTATCTAAGGAACTTTTGAAGTCTTGGCTGTTAAATTTGGAGAACAACAATCTGAAAACTGCTTGTTTTAATAGCATTTCAGTTGATCTAAAATGGTGCAGCAGCTTTTGCAACTCTTACAGGGAGCTCGAGGAAATAATTTTTTTTTTTATCTCCTACCAATGTGGCAGGTTTTAAGGCTTAGCAGATGTGAATAAAACAAAAAGACTGAGCAATCTAGTAGCTTCATTATGCCATTGAAATCTGGATAAACATCAGCCCAAATTTCAGTTCATTGCTGACGTCATTCCTTGTTTTTTGTATTTCCATGTAAATGAGAGCTAAAGACTGATTATTTTTTTTTTCCTGTTTCAAACAAATGTATACGACAGGTTTTTACATACATTTGTATGCCGCTTCCCTATTCATAAATAGTACTGTGTTACGAATGTTTTTTTATTCCCATTTTGTAACTATGAAAGTAATGCTATGCTTTGCCAGCTGTTCTTCTTTATATGTAAGTAAACAGTAGTTTAGTTGTTCAGCTGCTCACCTGTCAGCCGGTCATTCATAGCCTCGCTCACAGCAGCGTTTTCAATCTGTACTCTTCAGTTGGTTTGTTACTAGATTTTAAACATAGGCAACATGCTTTTGTGTCTCTCCTTAAAGTAATTTCACTCAATATTTTAAGAAAGCACCATGAGAAATAGTAATTGGGTTAGCTCAGTTCCCCACAAATCACCTTAACGAGCTGAGGTATGTTCTTGTTGCTAAACATGGTTGCTCTCTGCCTCCAATTTTTCATGGTATAATGGTCACCACTTGTACAAGCTCTCAGTGCTGTGAAGCACATAAAAGAGCCAGTCTCCTAGGTTTAAAACAGAGAAAACAAAATGTGCATGTAGTTACACTTTTTGGAAGAGTGACTAGGTGGGCCCTATCAGCCTGCATAAGGCCATCCTACCCACTTTTGAAACAGGTATTAAGAAAATGGTGTAGTCGCTGACTTTAAACTGGATCCTCTGTGGGCTGTAAGTGAGAATATATAGCTGAGCTTTTGTTTTTTTTTTTTTTCTTTGTTCAGCAGTTCATGAAATTTGGTTTGTTTTCTGATAACTGCAAGAATACTGTCCTAGTAAAAATATTCTTCCCATTGCTGTGCAAGTTTAAAATAAATGCAAAAATTCACAGGGATGTTGTTATGTTCTTGATTTGGGGTAGGTTGTCTGGCATTAGAGATGGAGCTGTGAACAGGATTTAGAAAAAAGGGAGGTGTTAGAGCTCTGGGGACTTGCAAACCAGGAAGCAGTTAGCTAACATTCTGTATATTAAAGCTGACCAGGTCTCTTTATCTACCATGTTTATACAGAATTTTGTTAATTATTTGGGGTTAAAATTTCTGGGGCACAGCATACATTAGTGTAATTTGCAGGTTTTTTTTTTTTTTCTGTTGCATAACAAAAGCCCTGCTTCTTACTTCTGGCCTAACTGCAGTTCTGTGTTGTGGTTTAAGGAAAAAAACAGTATGAAAGTGAAGACATTCTTTTCCTGATGTATATCAGGGAAAACTGTGCACTTTAATATTGTTGGAGTTTGAACTATGTACACACTAGTATTTCATGCTGAAGAAGACATTCTGAAGACAAAACAGCCTTCTCCGAAACTGTGAAATGGCATAGAAAATGAATCTGTTGCCAAAAATTTGCAGGAATTAACGTCCCTGTTAAGAAACAAGGATAGTTCCATATAAAATAGTATAGAAACATCAGTGACAGAATAGAAATCTAACGAGTTAGTCATTTGATACACGTGTCAGTTATTGATTTTTTTTTTTTCTTTTTTCATAATTACCAAAGACACTGACTGTCTGAGGCATGGGGGAAACCTCCCCCACTGCATTCAGTGTGGCCATCCCTGCCTTGAAAGAAGCAGGAAATACATTCTTCAGCGTGGTTTCTGTCTTCTGGACTTTTTGCTTTGGTGTCCAGGCTGCAGCACCAGTTTAAAATACCAGTTTATCCATATTAATAGTAGCAAGCTGTGTTTGCTTGATTCTTGAATGGCACGTTCAAGCAACGTGCACCAGTAGGTTTTGTGCAACAAGTGCAGTTTGAATGCCTTGTGTTTGATAGAATACTGCAAAAGGGAATAATCAGTGGAGTTCAAGTACAGGCAGTTTAGTGCTCTAACCAGGTAAACTAACTTAATTTGCAAGGTTTGATATTTGGCACCCTGCAATAGTACAGTTATGCCTGTGCTGAATTATTGCACAATACTAGCTGGGTCTACTGGAATAGTAATGGAAACTAGTTTTCTGTATTCAGTATCATCCATCTGCTACTTTCATGTTCTCTTTAAGAAAAGGGAACACTTATTCATAAACATCCTTTTGAGCTTTTACAGTTTGGGAATTTTTTTTTTTCCGATAAAGATAGAATGTGCTGCCATGTGGTTGAAATTCTACAAGAAAGAAGTTGGGATTACAGGCATCCTTACAAGCCCCAGTGTTTATTTACATTTGATTTTTATTTTATTTTCTCTTTCTCTCCCTGTTTAACTCAATAATGTATCCATATCTATTCTTCTTGGGATTTCTTTTGGCATGCAACAGGTTGGAGGGTGCTAACCCACAAAGCTGGTGGTACAGTCTCTCTCTAGGCCCCAGTTATAATACAGAAGGGACGGAATGCAGTTTAAAGCAGAAATCTGATGTGGTGGGAACAATGCATACATGCTTTTTTTTTTTTTTTTTTTTTTTTTTT
>VXAV01008648.1:61485-73656 GCA_013399715.1 Alectura lathami
AAGTAAATAAAATGAGGGGTGCAGGTTTTGCCATTTTACGTTAAAAAAAATCTTTGTATTTTTTCTTAGAAAAACAAGTCAGTGAAGTTTGCATTATGACATGGAACTCTGCTTGAATGTCCCACTTTTCTTTAAATCTAGAAGGCTGAAACTTCTAGATATTTTTGATACCGGGTTCCCTTTCCTTTTCCTTTCCTACCGTGTGTCTCCTGAACTGCACTAGACTCTTTTACATGAGTAACCCTTCGGGTAGAATTTCTTCAAAATTTATAGCTTGTAATTGCAGAACTCTGTGAACTGTTAATGTTTTCTTTACTGGACACGAAAAGAAAAATAAATGTTTAGCAGGGTATTCTTTTGTCAGTTGTAGCTTATGAATAGTCTAATGAAGGTATTTGTGACACAGGTTTCTACATGCTAGCGGGTGTGCTAAGGTGTGTTTTGTAAAAGTGCTGTTCAGTAGTAGGAAGCTTGTTTCTGAGTCAGTGGCGGTTAGGCTGGTTAGCCTGGAGAGTTCCTGTGTGCAGTGAAGTTTCACCTGTCACTGTTAAATCACAGTGAAGATGCAAGAGAGCACATCAGAGAAGTAAGGTAAACCAGGGTACTGACGACCGCTTTTGCTGTGAAGCTCTTGAGTGGCTTCTGATGTGTTCAGAGTGTCCGTGAGAGCTGTGCCTATCAGTCTTCACAGGTGCAGATTTACTGTATGGAAAGACACTCAGGAAGCGGGAATCGTTGGTACTAACTTTTCGTCTTGAGCCTGAATGAGAAAAACTGAATTCCACAAGGAACACTAGAGCAATTTTACTTTTCTCTCGTGCCTAAAGAGAGAAAGTTGCCGCTGAGCCTGTGGGAACTCCAACCCCAGGTCTGACTTTGACCAGCTCTGCATCTATTCAGTCTTACTTCTTGTTGACTGTGTGTGGACTCATACATAGATTAAAAAAAAAAAAAAATATTGCAGGCAGTATTTTTGAAGTGCTATGGAAAGAATCCTTATGCTAAATCATCTTCCAGTCAGAGCAAGCAAGCACCAGTTTGCCCAAATTTTGCGGTATTTTACTTCTGCATTTGTTTTAACCATGAGATACTGTTTTGGTGGATTTTCTTACACCATCTTTTATTAAACCTAGCTTTCAGTGTCACTTTATCCTGCACTGCCTTAAAATAGAAAACCCTATCTTATCCTCCCTCCTTCTGTTTAAGATCTCCTGGATGCTAACTTAGTGTGATAAAATAGCTGGATCTGAAGCAGCCTGTAATTTTTGCCATTTGATGAGTAGGCATTGAATTTGTCTGGCATTTGTGCCCTTTCTTACAGATAGGGAGTAGAAGGGGGGGGAGAAATCACAGGATGAGGATGTGTTCCTCTGGAACACATTTTGAAACTCAGAATCGAAATCAGAAGCTTGCTATTTGTGGACTGGTGCAGTTCTGAGTGATTTTAATGCTGCCTTCTAGGAGGAAAGCTGGCTAAAATGTAAGGCATTCAGAACCAAACAAGGATCTCGGATGCGTTGTCAAAGAGGTCAGAAAGTGTCTTCAGAAACAAGAGTTTAGGTCTGAGGAGACTTTTCAGGGCTGCATTTACAGTCTTTGACTGTGGAGGAGTTAAACTTGATTATATTTAAGGAATTTTTATTTCTTGGACTTGGAACAGCTCTCAGAATCTCAGTGATTTGGGCTAAGCAGCCCAAAATAAAGTGCCTATGAAAGTAGCTATATATGCATATTTGAAAAGCTGATATGTCACCTAATCCAAACATTTCAAAGTTCTTGACAAGCAGTTACTCTTTCTTCTAAATTAGGTGTCTAAAAAGACTTCTCTAAGCTTTACTAATGTATTAGGTAATTCGTTTTTCTATATAAATGCCTTTTGGTACTTTGGTTTTCATAAATCACCTTAGTCGTGCAAATAGTTTTGAAAAGAAGCATCTGTCATTCTTTCTCTGTTTTCTCATGAAAAAGCTGCTTTTAAATGGAAACATTAGCATTTTATGTTCAAAATTTATTTGGAGTGCCATTTCAATTTTTACTGACTTTGATTTTTCAGCATTTCCTTTCTTTGCTTTCTTAAGTGTTTATACTTTAAACAGCAACAATAAAATATGCTTAGCACTCTTTGAAGGTTTTATAAATTTACAAATGCTCTTCTGGCATTTTTTCAGTGCAGTCAAACTGACCTGGTGTGTTACCACCACCTAGGTTCTTAGATTCCAGTCATCGGGTGTGCATTTCTAAACACGAGCTGTGCACAAGATAGAGGAAGAGCGGGAATATTGTAACTATCAAGAAGATTGCCAAAAAAAGCATTACATGTAATTATGTGTTATATACCATGTAACATATGCACATATATTCTGTTTGTAGTTAATTGTAATTTATTATGACTTTCAATTAGAGTGTTTTGATGTATAATACAAACCATATTTTTAATTTCATAATTTGCAGATCGTTTCTGACTGCCCAAAATCTTTTCATACAGAAATTATGGTGACCATTGTGTATTTTACTTTCCTGGACATCCTTTGGAAATTTTGCAGCTATTTTTCCCCGAGTCTTTTGTTTGAACTAAAGATAGCAAATGTGTTTTCCTTTCTTTGTGGAGGTCAAGTTGAGAGTCAGAATAGGCCCTTTACAACAAAGTACTAGTGGTAGTGTCAAAACTTGTCTGGGGTACATAGCAATAAGTACTTCCTGTCTGGATTAATACCAACTATATTACTTCCACAAAGCAGAAACTGTTTTGTCCTGGGAATGTAAAAGTTGTATTTTTGTAGTTAAATGTGGATTTTGAACAGATTGGAAAAAAATAGAAAAATACTTAATTGAGTATGTCAGCATTACTGGAGGAGGAGGAAGACCTGCCGCATTCAAGAACACACACTGTATTGTTCATAGCTGTGTATCTTTAAAAGTAGTAACAATAAAAATAAAAATAAACGTTTCCTGAATGGAGAAGGTAGACTGTGACATTGTTTCATGGGCATTTAAATGAGTTAGTGCAATATGATCAGCTGTAGAAGAATCATTTCAGACAGAGCAGATATTTTGAACTTCTAACATCAAGATCTAAATCATACAGCTGCTCTTGCAAAATCATGTAAATCAGTTTTTTGGAGGAAAAAAAACCAACATTCTTAATTAAGGTTATTCATACTTGCAGATTTGTAACAGTTTTTCCCCTTTACTAATCTTTAAGTATCTGTAACAACATCAGTTGTTTTGCCTGTAACATCTGAACAGCTGCAAAGTGAAGTTTTTAATAGCATAAAATGTGAAAAGTCAGTCCAGGGGCAGAGGATCGTTAGGGCATTTACTTATAAATACATGGTTGTCATCTCCAGTGTCTGGGAAAAGAGAGGAGATCCTTCCTCACCTTCTTCACTCTCACTTTTCACCCCACTTTTCCGCCAGTTCTTAATGTGGATGTATTTTTGATTAATGATCAGAAGTCAGATTCCTGTATTATTTATGGATGATCTGGCAGCCCTGTTACTATTGCCTGTCTGGCCCCACTGCAGGACACAGTTCCATCTCCACAGTGCAGTAGATCTCTTCTTTAGCATACCTACCATGTGACAGGCCATAAATCTGTAGAAACACATTCTGTGTTTCCATCATTGCATTGATTCAGTCACCTGTGCATATCCCTGTGTCTCTTGACCTCAGTGCCTCATGCACAATTCCCATGACGTTTTTGTGTCCCAGATTCCTGATGCACCCCATGGAATTCCATTGACAAGTTCTACTTAACGTTCATGCTGCACCCACGTCATGCATCTCCAGTGCCCAGTCCTTCTCTAATCCTTCAGCCAGTGTCCTCCCTGATGCTCCCTCCTTGGAGATCTCCAAAAGGATGTGGTCCTGGGCATCCTCCTCTGGGTGTCGCTGCTGGAGCAGAGGTTGTGCCAGACGGCCTCCAGGGGGACCCCTCAGGGTCCAACCTCAGCCATTCTCTGGTTCTGTCCTCTTTTATCGACATTTCTGCTAGGGGTTCTCAAGTACAGGAAGTTTTGGTGATTACTGTTCCAGAGAATCTGGGCCTTGTGGAAAGCTTCATTTCAGGGTATCTTGTCATCTTAAAGGTGTTGACAAAATGGAAAGAATTCAGCAGTTAGCAGCAAACATGGTCACGGTCTGCTGATGAGAGAGAGAAGAATTTAAACATGCAGCATGCAGCTAGGTCCCAACTAGGAGATGGGGAAAGGGAGAGAACTGGAAGTGTATAAACATTTGCATAGTGTAAATGTCAGAGGGAGATTTGCTCTTGCACGTGGTGATATAAACAGAAGGGATGGAGAGGAAACGAGCACTGTGCTATGTACCAGAGGAACTTTGCCACTGGAAAGTAATGCAAAAGCTCTGGTTGCTGGAGGGAGTGAAGGAATTAAGGAAGCCCAGCCTGTGACAGAGTAACCAGGCCAGGCAGGGGACCCTGAGAAATGGGGGGCAGAAATCTTGTCCTGTCTGTGGTTAGAGTCAGCCTCTTTTGTTCGTGCCTTCCCTGAATGGTGCCTAGGAGAAGTGGTAAAAAATTCCTGTTTGGATACAGTCACAGAAATGACCATTATGCTTCCACAGTGCTTCCTTTGGAGTTGGTTACTATGTATGCTTACAGTGGTGATGGCAATTTCAGTAATAACAATGACAACCTTCATATGTGTGCTGGGCGTGGGTGGGAGGTGGTGGTGGGCTAGTTTCTGTTATGCATGGGTTAACTTGTAACTACTTGCGTAGGGGCTGGGGTTTAGGAAAGAAAATTTGCTTGCTTAGTAGCTTTTTTTTTTTTTTTTTTTTTTTTTGCCTTATTTCTTAAGTTGTGACTAAAAATAATGTTTTCTAGACTAAAAGCTGCTACCAACCATTATTCAGCGTAGAAGGAATTTTATTACTTATTTTCAAGAATACTGTTTGTAGAATTTATTTACGTATTTTAATTTGCAAATTACACAGAACTCCAGAACAGCATGTTTGTTTTACACAATTGACTGAGATAGATATAGCCACAACCTTAGTCACACAAGTAAATAAATTCCAAATGATCAAAAAGTGAAGACCACTGGCAGAGAACAACTTAAGGCAGGTCTTGCCTGTGTTGGTAGCTGCCATCGTTCCAGTTCCACTTCAGTGAAGTGTTCTGCAGCGTTTCATTTTAGATAAGAATGTGCTTTTTCAAAAGAAAAAAAGAGTATGTAAGATTTCTTTTAGATTGCTTTACATATAGTAGATTTTGAGGATTTCGGTAATTATTTCTTAATGTCATGTATAAAAATGAGGTAGAAAACTTCATTATTGTCAGAATTAAGTTTGCAAAATTAAATTTTTAAGTTAAAATCAGCTTGGTGTTTCACTGAAGCTTGGCTTGAAAATATAAAAGTAAAGTCTTTGCATTTTCTAATCCACTGTAATCTAATTGCAGTTGATGAGTAAAGAGTCTCCTGTCACTGTTGGAAATGATGCTTACGTTGACCTTGATCGGCAGGTATCTAAGACTAGATGTTTCTTTTCCTTCAATCATAGCATGTCAGTGCCCAGTCATTTTGCTTTATTTAGTCATGGGAGGGTTTTGTGGGAAATTAACAAGTGGAAAACTAAATTCCAGTCTAAGTCATTTTGCTTTGTTAATTGAGTGTACTCATTTTGTGTCTTTAACAGAAAGAAAATTGCAGTTTGGGAAGAAAAATAGATATGTGACATAGTTAGCAAAACTGCGAGCCAGTGCAAACCTCTGGGTAAAGATAAAGAAGGATAAGAGTGTTTGTAGTATTTCAGCAAAGCTTTTTTGTTTTCTTTTTGCCATGTCCCACTACCAAAGTCGTTTAAAAAAAAATGTGGTTCAAAAATTCTTAAAGTAGTCTGGGGAACTGTTGCAACTTTTAACAGAAGTTTTGAAAGAGAATCCTTCTCTGCATGATATATTTAGAGCATTTGCAAAACTAGTTGTTTTTATTTTTAGCTTAACCTGGTGCTAACACTGTCGTATGTCCTTGGTCATTTTCTAATGGAGTAAAAGTATAGTACAGTGGTGTTCCCTGCATTCTTCCATCATGTGTTCTCTGCAGAAGTGCATACATTCTGGCAGTTGGAATTAATGTTTGTGTTAGCAGTTCCATGACAAATAAATTTGAAAATGTAAAATACAATGATCCTGTTTCAATAAGAATAGAAAGCTCATCTAAAATTTGCCATGTATAGTAACAGACACCTATTACTCCATATAAATAAAGGCACATGCCTGTTTTATCAGGCCAGTTTTCTTGTAGCTGTGTTTTGTGTTAGCAGCATTCATATACAAACTTGCAAGATGTGCATCTTTGAACATAAAGCCCTTAAAGGGGAGTACCTGAATATTTCCCACTGTTTATACAATCCAGTCTCTCCTTTCAGAGGGGGGTAGGCTTCTCCATCACCATGTTAGTTGCGTTCTTGTTGTGTGGTAAGAGTAGCTTCCAGGTGACTAGAGAGATTTAACCTAATTGTCCATTGCCTGTATTCCTCCTTCCAATCCTTTGTGTATTTAAAAAGTAGATTTAAAAACTGAAATTATCTACTCTTTGCATCCGTAAAGAAAAGTGGTATTGACAATTTTTTCAGCATACAGAGTTGACAAGTTCTTCGGACCCAAGTTCTTCATGGTTTTTAGATTCTGTTCATAGAATAAATGAACTTATAAGTATGTTTACTTTTGTCACACAAATTATGCAGTGCTCACATCTGCTTTGTTGCTTTTTAAGAGCAGGTTTGTCTCACTTTCCAAGGGTTCAATATGCTACCTAAATGTAAAAATAGTTTTATAGTCATGTAGTTCAGAATTTTTCTACACGATTTACAGAGAGTGATGAAACTAAAAATATTTGTTGTTTATGGTAGCTGAAGAAAACTACAGAAGAATTAAATGAAGCACTGGCAGCAAAAGAAGAAATAGCCCAGAGATGTCATGAGTTAGATATGCAGGTAAGTTTTCTATATGGTACCTATTAATAATAATAATTGACATGGAGTTGTGCTAATTTTTGAGGTTCTGAAGACAAGTAGCATGGAAACGCAGGTTTTAAAAGGGAGAAGAAAGTTGCACAGTAATTCTTCTGCTTTACTTGTGCTAACAGAGTGGAGTTAATGTTTTCTCATTTTTATGCAATATTGCCATTATGGAGATGTTTCATATCACTTTTTTTCATTCAGATAGGAGAAACTGAGTTGTGTGGCTCAACACTTGGGTTACAGAACTCCTAGAAGTATTGCAGATGTAACACTTACAGTTTAAACCACAGTCAGAATTTACACTAGTCTGCCATCTCTGTGTGAATTGAGTTTGAGCCTTACTGTGAATTGTGTGTGTGTCATCTGGAGGACATGAAGAGGGTAAAGTGGGAGCCTGGAAGGCACTATCATTGAAACCTTTAAAGTATAATTTGTCTTTTTGTCATGTTCAGTAACTGTTAGAATTAGTGGAATTGTGTGCCTTGATCACTGCTTTGTAGTTGATTTCGTTGTGTTTAATAATACAAGCTCATACTGAAACATTCCCTTCTGTAAGGTTCATCTTTCTTCTCTTGCCCTCCTCCTCCACATGTTCATTCTACGCGATTTAATAGGTGTGAACTCATACTTCAGCTGTTTGCAGAAGTTTTGATTCTCTCTACACCACTGCTTGTTTTCACAAAACTGTTGGAAACTAAGTCCTCTTTGGGATTGTCTTCCTGCTTTGAGGCCTTCTTGTAGTTGACTACTGGATCAAGAAAATTCTCAGATGGATACAGGCATCCCTTGGATATCCAGACTTGGATATTCTGAGGGACTGATAGACATTGTTTCCTTTGGAAGTCGGTTTTAAAAAGCTTTACTCTGAAGTACTAGTTTTACTTGTTTGGAAAGTACACAAACTTCGGTATACTGAAGTCATCATCTGTGGTAGCTAAGAGTTTTTTCTTTAGATGCCGCTGAGAAATACAGTTAAGAATTAGATTTTCTGGGTGGTAGGTACTGCCCCTAATGCTACCACAGGTTTGTTACATCATATAGCAATTGAATATCTATCAATGTTGCTGTATGTTCTTGTGAAATGTGATTATTGAAGCCTGCATGTTCTCATTGGTGGGTTGTGTTACTACTTTATTATGCACACACTCAAAAAATTCTCTTTAGAGCTGGATAGCTCCATTATTCCCTTTGTGTAACTATTAAACCAGGTTGCAGCCCTTCAGGAGGAGAAGAGCAGCTTGCTTGCTGAGAACCAGATTTTGATGGAACGTTTAAATCAGTCTGATTCTATTGAAGATCCCAATAGCCCTGCTGGTCGTAGGCACTTGCAGCTGCAGACGCAACTAGAACAACTCCAAGAGGAGACATTCAGGTAGGGAAATTACCTGTGGGTAGACGGTTTGTTTGTAGCTGGCAACAGACAGGACTATATGCTTCTGGTTCTGCTGGGTGAATTATTAGATAGAATGGGTGGTATAACCACAGGTGTGAAGTTTTTGCAGTGAAGTGCATGTGATGATTTACCTCTTAATGCACCCCTGCATCAAAAATTGCATATTAATGCTTAAATACTGTTTGCGTTCCCCCTCTGCCCTGTTAAGTTTTGAATTGAGTGTAGCCATTTCATCCATGTTTCAGAATCAGTGGGGATGAAAGGTAGCGTGCTTTCCTTTATATAAATTGTTCTTATTTTTTAATGTAGGCACAGGAATTCCTAGCTGAAAGTTTGCTATGGGCAGTACTACAGGTGGTATTATTACACAACAAAGTATGTCCTTCTGTAAGTTTGAAAACAGAATATATCATAGCTGGAAGATGGAGATTATCAGTGATCTGCGCCTTTTTTGCCTGTCCTTAATTATCCTTCCTGGTCCTTCTGACTGTCACTTTCAGCCTCTGTAAGCCGACAATGCTGAGGAAAGCTGGTCTGGTTCACCATTGATTTCACATACTCGTTGCTGTACTTTCCGTCTCATTTGTGACTGAAACTAAATATTTTTCTCCGGTTTTTCTTTTTTCTGTCCTGCTTTCCTGTAGCTGTTTTCAAATGCCAGTGTGAATTGTCATGTAACTTCCCTCGTTTGTCTGTTTTGCCATATTCCGCTTGTCTTGCAAACCATCTTTTCTGCGTGTTTAGATGCACCACCTCCCTTCAGTTTCCTGACAAAATGTTCAATGTTTCCCTTTTGTAGCAGTTAAGGTATGTTTTCCTTGTTTCTACACATCCACCCTGTAAAGGAATAGTATAATGGCATCTCTCTAATGTAACCTTTTAAACTCTCCTTCATCATCTCTCTTCTCCGGCATGGTATGTACCTGAGTCTTTTTCACTACTTCCTGTTTGTATGTAACAGATTTTATCCCCATGCTTAGTGTCTGCATTGCCTGTTACTTGAGTTTCGGGTTTTGGAGGTCCTTGTAAATCATTTTTACCCGACGCCTGTCTTCCGGTCCTATACCTCCATCCTCTGCCTTCTTGGTGTGTGATGTCTAATGTCTGTGTTCCTTCTCCAGATCTACCCAACCAAACAGGACGTATATATGGCTTAACTGGTACAGAATGTGGTTTGGCATTGTTATCACAGTCTCACCTCTGTCCTTGGATGGTTTTGAGCTATCAAAATACAAACCTCTATTTTATATGGCTTAGACAGCCTGCTGACAATGTTTAGTCTACAAGAACAGTTCTCAGAGATTCATATTGAACTCCTTTAATTAACAGAACACTTTTTTTTTTCTTGCCTATACCCCTTCTTTTGTGTTGTCTTTTTTAATTTTGGATCTGAATTAGAATAGGATTTTGTGTTGCAACTTTTTGTCCTCGTCTACTCCTTCAAAATGCTTTAACAAAGTTTCTCATAGTTATACCATTTGTTCACTGCTGGATTAATGCAGCTTTGCCTATGCAGACTGTGCATAAGTAGTTCATTCCTGAAACTTTACTCTGGTTTCTTTATGTGCTAGTCAAATCAAAGATAACAAAACAAATGACCTGTGTCTTCAAAGATACTGGACAAGCTTTAAGACTAAATAAATAACAACCGCCTCAATGAGAGCTCTACAGTGTTTAGAACATCTGACAATCAGGTCGAGACTGTTAAAGGTGTATAGGACTCGAACAGCTAAATAAAATCGTAGGATGAAGATGTCATGCTCAAACTCTGTACAGCTCAAGATGAAAAAATGTGGAAATTTCTGCTTGAAAATCCATTTTTGAAAAATGATGATGACAGAAAAAATTGTCTTTCCACTGAAACATTGTAACCTTATGATGTTTGAAATAGAAATGCTGACATCAAATTGAAATAACCAAACCACTCAATCTGCTTCTGTGTTTTTTAATAAGCCTGGCATTTGGGCGTGTCTGCAGTGTTGCATGTTGGACTGCTGTTTTCCTGTCCTGAGTAAGAAGTCATTTTAGAGAGGATGCGTTCTTCAAGGGGACAACGGTGAAGAAAGATGACTGTGGCTCAAGCTGAGAAATTCTTTTCTGTTTTACATTGTTTCTACAGATTAGAAGCTGCCAAAGATGACTATAGAATACGTTGTGAAGAACTAGAGAAGGAGATTGCTGAACTGAGGCAGCAGACAGAAGAGCTCACTACGCTGGCAGAGGAAGCTCAGTCTCTGAAGGATGAGATAGATGTTCTCAGGTACACAGACCACTGCACAATTCTGCTTAAACTGGTGATTTATTATGTGCCTCATCAGTAAATATTAGCAGATTTAGCAATCTCATACTGTCTTATGGCCATAACAAGTCATTACTGGTCTCTGAGTGCAGACTGTTCTCTGCTCATCATCACCTTCATGATATGGATGTATATCCTTGCCAGGGAGTTCAAGAGGCTTTTTTTTTGCGGGATTGCATTGTTTGGACTTTGGGTGGCACTTTGGTTCATCACACAATATGAACATCTGTTACAGCCGTCCTTGCCACTGGATTTTAGCACCCATAATTGTAATGACTGACTGTGCTGGGGGCTTGTAAGCTGGCACAGCCCAATCCTTCTCTGGTGGCAACTTGCTGCCATTCAGAACAGGCTGCCTGCTGCTCGCGTGTGTCTTTCTTTCTACCAAGTCTCACATGACAGATTATAATACTACCTGTTCTCATTCACTAGCTTTCTACCAAAAGCATCTGTTTTTTTCTTCTCTGTCATTAGCATAAGGTTTGAGCCCATGGCACTGTGTAATTCCATAAATTATCAGTGTGGGAAGCGCAGGTTTAAGGAGTACTTCTTTGCCCCAGAGAGACACTCTGCTTTATTGGGAGTTAAGAAGATTTGGCATGCCCCAAAGTCTCATAAAATTAATCACCAGTGGGGGATTCTCTGGATTTCATACGAAACTGAGTGTGTAAGTTAGTTCAAAAATGAAGCTGAGGAAACAGTAACAGCTGGGGATGGAGAGGGGAGAGCAAAGGGCCACTACTTTCCTGGCAGTGCACCAGGTTATTCTAGTTTCATTATGGATGCCACTAGCAGAACTTTGTCATCCTCTGAGTCAGAGGGGTTTATTACGTGGTGTTCAGCTGATGAAGGTTCTGGACTTTGGACCATGCCATATATCTCTGTTCCAATCATCGGCGTACATAGCACTCCTAACTTTGGATCTATTGTAAGATTCTGTGTTACGAATCTAACAGTTTGTAACAACTGTTGCCATTGCTGCAAGCTTCAGAAGTGAATTGGGATTGTAGTTTACTTTGTAGGTATTTACCCTGTGCTTGCAGTTGCTCATTTTTGGGTTTCTGTGTCATACTGCTTTGGGTAAGATTTTCTTTCTCAGCTTCTAAAACATAAATTTTTCCTTGTTTGTCTCTTAACGTGTCTGCCATAGCCCTCAGACAATCTCAAAGTAACTGCCATAATCCTGACTCTCTCCCTCCATTATATATCTTACTTTTCTGTCTCTCAAGGCTGATCAGATTGCTATGATTTTAGTACAATTTTTCCCTGCCGATTCAGTGCAGATTGTCATATACTGCCACTGTAAACTTTTGCCTTCAGTCTTTCCAGCAAGTACTCCTCACTTAAACTCCATGTTAGTAGTCCTGCTGCTCCACAGTGTTACTTCACCTTGTGCATCACACTAAGCACCTTTATTCCTGAAGTTATGTTGGTCTACCAGAAGGAGCCTTTCATAAAATAGAATCATAGAATGGCTTGGGTTGGAAGGGACCTC
>VXAV01008649.1:10162-24913 GCA_013399715.1 Alectura lathami
TTTTTTTGTTTTTTTTTTTTAAGCAGTTTAGTGCTTATGGTATATTTTCCCAATATTAATTAATTCTTTTTATATATAATCACCTATCATGAGTTGACATTGTCACAAGCTGCAAAGGGGTCCACTTTCCCATTCGCCCTCCTGTTGTCAGAGAGTTTACCTTACTGTTAACACACGTTTTTTTTCACACAGATCCTTGCTTTGCCACTGCCAAATGAGCATGTAGCTAATACCTTTTGGGATTTACGCAGATGCTCAGATGCTGAATTAAGAAAAATAATCCTGCACCCAAATTTTAAGGATATAGGGCTTTGAGAATGGCTAATACCCTGAAAATACACGCTAGGGTCAAGGAACAGTAAAACAAAGTTCCAGAAAATGCATTGGCAGCTATTTATAAAATAAGTGAACAAAAACAAGGAAAAAATTGTTTATGTTTATCTACGTGGTACACTGATTTGCTTCAAAGATCCCTTGTACTGTTCATGTTCAATAAACAGGGTATGCACCATTTATAGCCCTCAAAGTGGCCTTGTGTTTTCATGAGTCTGCATGACCCTTCCATTCTCAGCCACAGACATTGTGCTTGGGATAGAGGCCCCAGCCTGAGCTCACGCTCATTCTCAGTACGGTCTGCAGATGTCCCTGGTCTCCCTCCCCATTGAAGGAGGTTGGAGCATTGTGAGCACAAGGCCAGGAAGAAGTTTCCAGAGCAACTGTTTAACTCCTGCCTATTATTGTCAAAAACAAGTTTTACAAAGTATTCCAATATTACAAGTATATTACAAAGTATTGTTTTTTGCTATTATGACCAACACTTCCACAAAGCTCTGCTGCAAGAAATGTGCTGGTAAGGCTAACTCTTGTAATGAAACAGAAACAATGGTGAGATTTAATGCATTTGCTAGGGATTATTCATTTAACTTTAAACTTACAAATGCTCTTGGGAACAGGCAGTACAAGACGAACGTTTCTGTGAATACTGTTAATTTGGTCCTTCCCACCTGTTTCTGTACTGTTGGCAAGGATCTTTGGGCTGAAGTCAATTCCTTTCCGGTCAAGCTTCTCAGATTGATGCCAGTCGATCACGCGCTTTTTCATATTTTTCTGCTTGTCATGCAGACAGCTTTTGTAACATAGCATGGTGTACAGTCTGTATGCTTTCCCTAACATTTTTGGTCATTTGTTATTTAAAAACATTATCAGAGACTTATAAAAACAATCCCTGAATATATTCCATTGTAGATATTGGAAAATTTAAATGTAAAAAAACCTCAAATGAAGTGGATTGGTACTTGAAGAGGAACTACTAGTTCCAGTGAAATTTGTATCACACTCCATTGCAAGTATCCAAGTGCTCTGTAAGGTTCTGTGCTCATCTGAGTCAATTGTAATCGCCAATGGCTTCAATGGATTTCACCTGATCAGCATGTTCTGGAGATTATTTTGGTGTACTTATTTTGCTGAAGGCAATTTCTTCTTCCTCAGTCTGCAATCCCCCTTCTTCAGATTAGGGAGATTTTTCTTCTGAAGTGTTTCGGTGCTCTAGTTTCCTAGTGCTCTAGGAAATGCTACCTGTATTACAGATGTTCCTTACAAAGATGAAGATCTTTGTCTCTGGATCAAGAATGAGTTACAGAGAAATGTGTCAGAAGGTAATTGGCATGTACCTAAGGCTCATTGCTTAAAAGTCTCCTTAAAAAAAAAAAAAAATAGGGAAAAATTGATACTCAAGAGTATGAATCACATCAAGCAATATCTTTGAAAAGAACAAGTTATACCAGGTAAAGTTTTCATTCAATTTTTTGTTTGTTTGTTTGTTCGTAATAGAAGGATTAATCAATTTCACCACATGTTCTGCTAACATTCAGCTGGCCTTAATTATTTCTTACAGCAGTGTAAAGGCTGTGAATACAGGTGACAATATGATATTTGTAGAGCTACTTCTTTCCTGGAACTGTCTTTACGCTGGTTAGAGAAGCAACATAACGTCATAATAAATACTACTTTAAAAGCATATATAAGTGAAAAAACAAGTATATCTTCTAGGTACTTTAGGAACACAAATGTAATAGAACTAAAGTTTCTAAGGAATAAATACCTTTTTTCATGCCTTTTTTCATGTTGGTTGTTGTTGTGTGTAAAACAGCACACAAAAAATCAGAAAGTATTCCTGTTGAAAGCTGTCTTTCATGATTTTTTCCTGTGCTGCCATCTTTACTGGTAGAAACAGATCAGAGAGAACCATCCCAGTGTTTAGAGGTAGGTTCCATGCTAGTTGGTGAGGCATCAGTTTGATGTAGATGCTATAGTGGCAGTAATCCAGAGCAGAATTTGCAGAATTTTGCTTAAGATTTCCATTTCTGTGGTATTTAGACTTAGTCTGACAAAACAATTTTGACATTGGAGGAAGAATTCCCCCTCAGTAAGAACACCAACACTGTGGGAAATAACATGTTGAACGTCCCCGTGGTAAACAAGACACAGTTCTTCACATTCTTTCGACTGGAACCTGTGCCAAGAGAGAGTTTGTGTCACCTTTTTCATTTAAGTCAGTTGATATAAACCATTCCATGGGAAGGCTGGAGCAGAACATTATTTCTGTTGTAGATGTGGGAAAGATTTGTGTCGATGGCTTGTTAGTAGTGTTTCCCTTGCTTTAGCAACAACTTTACATTGTAAATGAGTCTTGTGGCTGAGAATGCTGTAATTTAATGTTTATGCTGCACCAGTCAAGGTTGACATGGCCTGAAAGTGTCTGTTCTATGATCTTTTATGATCTTTACAGGGTGGGCTGATGGCTACAACCCCAGTTTATCATGCGTTTTCTTCTGCTATATTATTACTGCCCTGCTCCTCCTGAATTGGAGGGCATACTGGTAACTTCAGCAGAGAGAGAGGGCAGGCTGATGCAGACTGAATTCTCTTCTCCAGAGCTTATCTCAGCAAGGTATCCTGGAGATATACTGATTGGGAACATCAGTTTCACTAGTGCTAGTTTCAGCAGGAAAAAAAAAGGAAATAGACTGTGCCATATTTTGCAGTAAGATTAGAAACCATAGAACACAATGCAATAGTTTACTTGGAAGAGACCTTCAAAGGTCATCCAGTCCAACTGCCCGACCACTTCAGGACGAAACAAAAGATAAAGCATGTTATCAAGGGTGTTATCCAAATGCCTTTTGAACACTAACAGGCTTGGGGCATCGACCGTCCCGCTAGGAAACCTGTTCCAGTTTTTGGCTACTGTCAATGAACTGCGTAATTCAGTGATCTAACACAGAAACTTCAGCACATCTTTTGCTGCCTTAAGTGGATCAGAGGGCAGAGGGTGCTCAGTGTGACTGGAGAGAGTCTTCTCTACTGGACAAGGAAGACAAAGGGGTCAGACTGTGTTTTATACTTTAACTTTAGAAATGCTGTAAAAGACTAAGAAATATGGAAGCCCCACATGCTGTATAAATGCTAGCAAGCTTTTATTTTTGGTATCCCTAATACACAATGTAAACAACGAAAGTTGCCTGTGGTACCTCAGAAGTAGTCTGGGTTTACCTTGGTTTTTCTATTTAAAACACATGCACAGACATTTTACCACTGTCTACAGCAGGGAAAAATACTTCCTAACAGATAAGTCTGGGTCTCAAGACTGTGAGCAGCATTGCTTTGGACTACCTACAAGTTATATTTCTGGGACAGAATTGTGATATCAGTCTGGGATGGAGAAAAAAAAAACCTAAGTAGTATGTTTTTTTAAAATTACCTTAGGTTTTGACTTGTTAAGTAATTCTGGTTTTGTTTAAGGACTTAATTTTAGAAACTGTCTTAAATCTAATCCTGGAGCCTGCTAGTGTTGACACTAGCCTTCTTGGTGGTACTGATGAACCTGAATGGTGTGGCAGCTGTGGACTGTGATGGTGTCCCCAGATCCTGCAAACAGTTTCTGATAGGCTGTTTTTAAGGGCTCTGTTCTGCCCTTCGTATAAAGCCTGCCCTGCACAGCAGTGAGGTTTTAATTATCCGAGTGCTATTGTAAGCTTTCATTACCCTCCTGCTCTGCCCCATCCCATTCCTACAGCCTTTAACTGTGTCCCAGTCCATAAAGAGATGGGGTATGCAGCCTGACTGTGTTAATGGTGGATTTCACCCAAGAAGTCCTGCTGACTGTTTTTGTAATGATCAGTCTTACGTGGGAGTTTGGGACAGCTGTAAACACCTAAATCACCATCAGTCCCCCAGAGTAGAATGTCCATTTTGCTTTCTGAAAGCAGCAGTGCAGTTCATGGTGGTTGTTAGTGACCTCAGAAGACCTGGTCTAGTATTACAGGTGCTGTTTGCCCCCATTGCCAGCTTTGGAGCTTGCCTTTGACACAGGTGCACCGCTGAACCTGCCTGTGCCAGTACACATGGCCCAAGCTGCATGTCTGGCTCAGCACAGCATGCATCCTGTTTCCATGCTGGAGAAAACTGACAGAGTCTGCCCTCATCCTGCGCCTTTCATACACCATAGGGCTGCCTCTGGGGTGCTAAATGCAATGGCCTATGCAGACTTTGAGCTGCTCCGTGGACCTGACAACAGGGTTGCTGTAGCAGCGGATTCAGTGGGTTCAGGTCTCTGCCAAGGCTTGCAGAACAAATGCATCCAGCCCCTCAGACAGACCACCTGCCCTCTGGTTGATTCCACCTTCTTATGCAATAACAATATGACATTAAAGTAAATGGAGCTAATTACTGTGACAAAGTATGCCACAACTCTAAGATATTTGCATTTCAGGGCATTTGAGGGGAAAGATAATAGCCATAAAACTTGTGGCAATAGATCTGATTTCTTGGCAGCTCTCTCTGTTGCTCATTGCAAACAAAAGTCCCACTGTATTACTAACAGTAGTGGAAGGAATGCTTATTTTCCTGTTGTACAAACACAGTTTAAGGAGCAGAAGCAATAGCTCAGGGGTAAGAGAGATTTTGCAGCTTGGCGCCTACATGTTTCACTAGTAACAAAGCTACATTGATATAGCCAGATTTATGGTCACCATACATAGGAATGCTGTCTGGGAATGATCACTGATGGGTTCAGATAGGAATTTTCACATTTTTCTAAACTACAACTTGATCCAACTCCTTTGTGCCTCCTGAGCATGGACCAGAGAGCCTTTGGAAGGAGGGACTGTGTGCCAGCCTGCGGAGTGGCTGCTGGCCTGAGAACAGCCTTCTGGGTCAGACAGACATGATGACCAGCACTGTACTCAATGCTCATTAAAACGCTTATCATCTTGTTTGTTAGGACTCAGATATGCAATCCGAGACTACTTGAGCTTCTGGAGAAGGATTACCCTAGTTATGCTGGTAGAATTAATGTACAAGCAACAGCATTTATAATTTTTATTTTAATTCTTCCTTTTAACCTGCACTGGGAACATTATTTGATTTTCAAGCTAATGGATATGTGACAGGACAACAATGGTATGAAGATGGAGCCTTGCACATGTTCTTAAAGGCTGCCAGACCTGTGCCTGCTGTTTTCTGCTAGGGAAAGGCTAGCTTCTACCTTGTTTCTCATGCACTCTCTCTATGTCATCAGCTTGTCTATGCCTGGATTCAACAACTTGGTGTAGGTTAAGATTATGGGCTGACACTCATGGAGACTCACTTTGGCTGTGATTTTGCCAGACTTCATGCTTTTAAAGACTTTTTTTTTTTTTTTTTTCCCTGCACCTCTCCCACAGGCCATTTCCTGCATGTTTTTGCCCATCTTTGGTGTAAGTACACAGACTCACCTACAGCCTTGCATCCCACGTGATGGGTCCTTCTGGCATGCCATCTACCTCGCAAATCCTCAAGTTCCTTGAGAAGCCCTTGTCTTGACTTCATCTCACACCTTGGTCTCTCACTTGATTGCGGTCTGTCTGTAGGAGGATATGAGAATGGAGCTTTGCTGGATTAGGCCTGATCTTGAAGCTTCATGCTGTTTCTACCCAAAACCTGAGCTCAGCCCAAGGCTAAAAGCCTTCAGTCACTAAATGCTATCAGCAAAACAGGAAGCCCTCTTTTCTTAAAGGTTAAAATATTTTTGATACATGATGAAAATACTCGGTGCTCAGTGAACTAATGGCACCCGCTTAGACAAGAGGAGATGTTTTCTTGAAGGTCAGCCAGTGGGGGGAAAAAGCAAGAGTTACCACAGGGCTAGACGTAAGGTCTTGGTTCTTTGGCTCGTTTTGCTTGTAACACTCCAGTCCCATCATTTTGTTAGAAATGACTGCAAGCAAGCAGCAGGTGGGTGCTTTTTAGAAGAGGAGATGAATAGAGGCGAATGAGAAGGGGCAGGGCACAAACGAAGAGGAAGGGAGCATATTCACCATGATTTGGAGATGGCTGGTGCATGGTGTTACAATTATGGAAACTCTTTGTATTTAAAAAAAAAAAAAAGCTTCAGGTGAAGGGTGTCATCATCCAACCAGAATACAACAAACGTACTACCTCTATTTAAGGACAGCTGCAGAGAGGAGGAAAGGAAGAAGTAACAGCTAGACACTCTGTCCAAATAAATGAAGTTTTGTTACATGAGGAACATACATTCAGGAAAAATTTTGAAAGTAGATCTAGCTATAGAAATGTAGGGAACAGAAAACGGGTGGAAAGATATGTTAGCTAAAAATAGAACATGCTTTCTTTCTTACTTTTTTTCTTTTCCTTTTGTAACTAAAGTTTTAGACAAGTGAACCATGGTATAGGTTGTCTACAAGCATTTGAAATACTGTCAACTTGGTGATCCTGGGCAAAACTGGAGAAAGCAGTAGTGCAAGAGACAGTGGTAGTTGGCATGAGAGGTGCCTGGGGGGCCAGAGCAGGCACTCAGAGAAGAAGGGGCTTTGCTTTGAATAGGACAGGGCGGGTCCTGAATCAAGTCTCATGGCCTGGGCCGAAATGCAGCCAAGGGTGAGGTTCAGGTCCCACGGCACTTAGCGCTGGTGCTGGGTGGGGGCCTGGGGACTGAGGGGTGTCTGGCCAGTGCCCATGGTGATGAATGGGGCTCTGTGGCATGGCCAGGCCCTGCTGGACACAAGGCAAGCAGTGGTCGTTGAAGTGCCGGCTAGGACGTTTAGTGTAAGGTGAGGAAGCCATGAATGAGGATGTGAGTGAGGCCTTCACCCAGCCTGATGGCTGAGATGTAGATTTCTCAAGTGGTGGGTAAAGCTGAGCATTGCCTGCGTGGTCCATACCGCCATGGGTCCCCCAATCTCAGTGACTTTGTCTGAAATATCACACTGGGCTCCACCACACTTGTGTTTCACTGTGGGCAGCCTGAGTTTCCTCATGCCTGGGAAGTCATGCTCAAACGTACTGAAGTGTTTCACCATGCTTCAAATCTCTTTTCCACCCTCATTTTCTGCAGTCAAAAATATCCCTCTGCTTCCCCCAGGAGGTACAGAGAGGAGCAGTGAAAATATAGTTAACATCTCTTCCACTCTGCAAGTGCCAATTACCTTTTTTTCCCCCTCAGATGATCTCTTTATATAGCTATAAATATAGCTAGCTAAATTCAGAGAAACTGTTTTCAACCTGTGTTTAGCGCTGAAGTGGGCTGGTTCTATTTTAGGGCTGAAGAAGCATTTGCGTGCCTGCAATCCTGCCCAAATTTTTCTAACTTTATCAGTCGGTCTAATAAAAAAAGAGTACCTCTTCCTACATGCCTTGCCTTGCATACATCCTTCAGGCTCTGTGACTATAATAATGCTTCTCCTTTCATATTGCTTCTCTGCCACCTGCAGTACATAACTTGAATGCACAAGTCAGAGGATGAAGGGAGGCACACTGGGCTGTTTCCTGACTTTCCAGTGTTTCATTTGCAGCTTTAAAAATGTTACTGAAAACAGAAAAAGTTGTGTTGGAAGGGATCTCTGGAAGTTTCTCCATCCAGTCCTTCCACTGCACAGGGGTAAGACATCTTGATCAGATGCTCAGGACCTAATCCTTTGAAGCTGAGTCCTTCCAGGGACAGAGATTTCACAGCCTCTCCAGGTATATTCTCCAATTCTGAGCCATCCTTGCTGTGAATAATTTTTTCCTTACATCCAACCTGTTTCTCTCTCTGCAAGGGGCTGTGGCCCCTTGTCCTTCTACTGCGTGCCTCTGAAAAGAGGCTCTTGCTTCTCTACCATTCGAGGTGGTGGGAGACAGCAGTTTTTTTTTTTTTTTTTTATAGACCAGCAGTCCCTGGTCTATAAAAAATGAGTTCCTTCTGGGGTGCGCTGTGCTCCAGTCTCCTGGCAATCTCAGAGTTCCTCTGCCAGACACTCTGGCTTGTCAATGCCTTCCTCACGCTATACAGCCCAAGACTGGAAGTTGCCAGTGGAGAGTAAGGGAGAATAAGAAGTTTTGTATATCTGCTGGCTATGTACTTGCAGGAAAAACAGGCCCTGAGATGTTAACCTTTGTATCTACTCATTGATGTTGTCGCTAAGGAGACAAATTAGAGAATTCTTTCTCCTGGACAGGTCAAGAAAACCCTTTGATTACAAACAACTGGCTTTCTTTTGCTTCATGCCTCACCTTGTACTCTGCCTCATCTCCCATTCACTTAGACCTTAAAGCTTCAGCTTAGAAGAGGACTAAACTCAAGGCTGCTTCTGTGTTGAGGTTTTGAGACTACTGTGATCTGCCCAGAGATTAAATGAAGTGACAGCATCTGAGTATGAAATTATTCTGTTCCAACTCTAGACATCTCTTGAGGACTATCTCAGGCCGTATTTTGGATGGGCAAGAATAAGTAGTCTCCTTTTCTGCTTTCTAGCTAGTCAGCATATATTTCTAGAATAAATAAAGGTAACTTCCACAAGAGGGTTTTGTGTGGTTTAAAGAAAGGAAAGAGGAGTGAATATAATCGGTTAGGCAGATCGTCCTCAGTAGCAGCTGCCACTGCTTATTCTCTACTCAACATGCTGCAATATGCTCTTTTTTTTCTCTCATATGTTTTTGTGAAAAAAATCACGACCTTATTATCATGTTCATTTCCATCCCTCCAGCAATCACAGTAACAATTAAAGAGTTCTGGAATTAGAAGTGACAATTAAAAAAAAAAAAAAAAAAAAAAAAAAAAAAAAAAAAAGGAGACAATTACAGATTTATTTCCCCCCACTCATTACTCCCTGTATCATATTAATGTTGAAGGAATAATATGGTATGCCTTATTAGATGTGACTTTATAAAACTTACTCTGTACTACCTAAAACCTATGCATATCCACATTTTCTCCTACTTCTCCCAAATGTTCCCTCTTCCAATAAGCCAATCCCATGTAAATTTATTTCTCCTTGCTGTGTAAATCAAAGATCTGAGTGCATCACTCTGAAATATGTGGTTCAAATATGGTTTAATAGCAAGGGAAGTCTTTTCCTTATCATCCATCATATTCCCCAGATATTTTCTAAATAATTTTCTACCAAACCAGCTGTTGCTGGCTGCTGGGCAGCTAATTGTCTGCACATATTGAAGTTCGTTCAGCTGTTCTCAGAATTTCTCCAATTTATCAGGAACATTTTCAGTTTCAATCCTGTATCTAAGACTATCTGTAGCCCTCTCCATTTCATTGCATCTGCAAATTTAACAAGCATGCTGTGTATTCCATCATCCACAGCATAAATAAAAATGCTGGGAAAGTTAGATCCAGATTCAGGATGAATCTTCATAGAATACTGCTTTCTACCTCTTCCATTTGGAAATTATAAATTCCTCTTTTAATATAATTGTACAGGTTTTGTTGGTATGAGTTTGTTTGTTTGTTTTTGCACCCAGGCTAGCCTATTTCCATCTTGACACCTTGAGATATTTTTTATTTTTTTATTTTTTTTTTGTGCATGCTTACTTGTAAGAATGCTACACAAGCCCATACTAAAAGCTTAAGTTGAGACCAAATTTGCAGATGCTACTATGCAGCTGTTTATCCCCTGAACTAACACCCTTAAACCACCATGCTGACTGTTACTTAGCCCCTCATTTGTCATCTAGAGCAAGTTTATTTTTCTAGGATACTTTTTCTTTTTGGAAGTTGCTGAGCTTTTACTCCTCTCTCCCTTTCCCAGTTTAAAAGATAGACCCTGTACTTCGGCTTTTCCCATCATTGATGGCTCATCTGTCCCCAGCTGTCCATCTCAAAAGTAACCGCCAATGTGTGTAAGACTGTTTCAGGCAGCTTTGCACATATGCTAGGCAGGTGTTCACCAGGTTCAGCCAAATCAGCAACACATTACTCTAAATACTATCTAATCTGCTCATTCAGGTTATAAGCTTTATTTATTTATTTATTTTTAACATTTATTTACCCTTCTCTCACTGATGTTACCTGTACCACTACTTGCTCACCTTTCCAGTGCTGAATGAAGGAAAAAGCTTACTTAGGCACTTCTAGCCTCCTCTGCTCCCTTCCCTACTGAGCAGAGTGGACACATTTCTTTGCTTTATCTGTTAATGTTAATGCATTTAACTCGTGGTGTCTAGTAGAGATGCAGAGGCAGTGCTTCTGTGTGTTTCTGTGCATGGTCTGTGTCCCTCCATGAAGAAATATGTCCTCCCATTTCAGAACAGCCAGCTAGAACTTGCTGCTGTATGGGCACCGTTGGCTTGTTGGGTCAAAGGCTGCCCTTGGTGCCAGCACTGATGTTAAACTGTCCATGCCCACCACTGAGCAGGATCAACTTGCTAGGAAAACAGCACTGTTGAGCTGGCCATGGGCAGGCTGGCTTGACTGGGAAGCAGGAGGGGCTGAGAGGAACCACTTATAGCCATGCTGGGCTGTCACTGTCTAGACGAGGCGAAGGAGGCTGTACTAGACAGACAGAAGGGAGAGCTACTTGGAAACATTCACTCACTGAAGCTGGCATTTCCTGTTGCTGGCAATGAGAGCAAATGCCACCATGGCATCCTGGTACATGCTGACAAATAATGCAAATGCACTGTTGTGTTTCTCATTAGCTTTCTCATAGGTGGCCAGAAGGTTTGGGGAGTGGGATGATGAGGCCAGGCTGTATTCCTGCCCTTCTAGCATGGCCTCCTGCAGGATCCAGTGTCTGTCATATATTGTGGGGGTGTCTGCCAGGGTGTGCAGCCATTTTAAGATCTTGTATAGCTCCCTTAATTATGGAGAGCTGTCCTAAGTACCAGCAGGCCCCTCAGAGCCTGGTCCTCTGTCAACGCGGCATTGAAAGGAGTTGGATTGTGTTTCTCCAAGTTGCTGTCCTTTTAGAGGTAGCTCATAAACCTCTAGTCTTCCTTACTCTGCTTCTGTGGGCTTTATTGCCACACCCCCCAGGGAAACAAGGTCCTGCAGGACCAGAGTATCTGTATATGTAGGGCTAAATACTTCTAAATACACCAAATCGCAAGAGCGGTGTATCTGTCAGTCATTTATTAGGTCACTCTGAACCAGAGTATGTTATTGAGTTACAAAAATGTTTTCAGCTTTTAACACTGATCTCATGCAAACGTGCCATTATTACTGATATAACTAGGGAAATGGTGAGCCTACTTTACAAAACTGAGTTTATAGATAAAAAATATACACTAAGCTTGGTTTCTTTCATTAGGTAAAAGGAAGGCTGAGAGCAGTCATAATATTTCTCTTTATAGAATACATTAAGGAGTAGATGTCAGGAGAACTATTAAAAGTAAAGAAACTGGCACAAGATTAGCATGTAACAAAATACAATCTGATAATCAACAATGTTAGACTTAAAACTAGAGGACTAAATTTCTAAAGCAACCTGCTAATGAGAATGTTGAGAATTTCTGAAAGGGTTTATTTGACATACAGTAGAAATGCACCAGCCATAGGACTAGTGTTGGTGAACAGTCAGAAGAAGGTACTTCTTGAGCCTCAGAATTCATGGTGAGGCCTGAAGAAAAAATCAGCTGATACCAAGAAGTGTGGGCAGGGGCTGAGCTTAGCAGGAATCTACAGGTGTGTCTAGGTCTGTCTGATTATTTGTATACTGCTGTGGGTTAGAGAGAATGTAGCATAGTTTTCATGCCCATGTCGGTTTAAAATACTCTGCTGTAGAACTAGGAGTTTTGATATGCGTTGAAAATTTTTTGTCATCTAAAGCTTTTCCTTTTCCAAGTGTATTTTGTCAGTTCTCTTTCTTCTAAGTGTGTGCTGCAAGAATCCTTTTCATCATGGAGAGAAATGGCTACGTGAAGAGCCTGGCTCATCTCTTAGATAGCGTGCAAATGGCCTACAGAACAGATGTTAAACTTTACACCTCAGAACACTTAAATCATAACAAGCTTTATGCCTTCAGAGAAAATAAAGCAGCGATGATGGTGCTCCGCCAAGAAACAAACTAGTTTCATGACAGAAGGAGATCAATCCCTAGCTGAAAATGAGAGAGTGAAGATGAAAAATTGTTCTAGTAACATTTTTTTTCCAGCATCGCTCCACTTCCAGGACAGGCTGAATTTTCCTTCCCCAACATCAGCCATCCACAGTCATCTGTGACCCGTGATGGTGCCTCAGCAGATATAACTTCTAGTCCACTGGAAATGTTAAATTTGAAAGCGTTTAAAAAGAAAGCAGAGGAGGGAACTGGCAGACTCCATATGCGTCTGAAAAGAGATGAGTTAGAAGTGTCAGAGATTATGGTGCTGGAAAGCAAGTCATTTAAGAACAGCCAACAGTGTACTGCTGAGATTGCCAAAGAGAAATACCAGTTCATACCTTGATATTCATCTGGTGTAACTAAAACTGATCGGTTTAACAAGTTCATGCATTTCCAGAAGGTGTTTATAGCAAAGCATGAATTGTTACAGAATAATTTCACAGGGAGCAAAGTATCAGGGCAGCATGAAAGGAAGCTGGCTAAGGTAAGAAAGAGAGCTCCAAAACTGTCAGAAAGTAAATTTTGCAGTATCTTTCCAGGTGGATTGGTTATGTTTATTCCAGGAAAATGTAACGAATAGGTTTAGACAAAGTTATCTTCTCTTATCTTTTCAGAGACCTGATCCCATGTATTTGCCTAGTTGCCCTCTTGTAAGTTGCAGCTGCTGTATGCTCTGAAACCTTGAGCCCAAAGCTGTACTCCACTGTTTTTCCTTCCCTCTCCTCTCCTGGCTTATGGAAAAGTTGTACTAAGCATACAGTAAAGCAGGATATTACAAGCTAGTGACCTGTATGGGAAAAATCACATGGACAGAAGATCTTCCTCTTGTCTAGCAGCACATTTAAGATAATCTGTGAAAGAAGCCACCTCTCTGTGTGTGCTGTAGGCTGTCTTTATGTACAGACGATTACTGCACTCTGGCTGGCCTCTCATGTTGTGTGGGATGGAGGAGTGAATTTGGTGAGTTAAGCACATTCACCTTGCAGAAGCTGCTTGAGTTACCGCCCTGGGGGAACCATTAGCAATCTCATCAATACCTGAGAGCCAGCTGCAGGAGTGCGAGTGAGATACCAGAGTCATCAAAATTAGAGATAGAATTTAATGAAAGCCAAAGGGGGTAGCTAAATTAACAAAAAGCTACTATGTGTGGGAGTTCCACGCTCTGCTGGGTTCTAGGTATCATCTGCCATGAAATTAAGCAACTGGTCAAAAAAGCTGTTACATCCCAGCTCAATAAAAACCCCCAAGCAACATTTCTCCTATGCCTCTGGTCAGAGAGAAAATGGAAGAAGGGATAGTGTGGAGAAAAAAAAAAAAAAAAAAACCAAAAACCAAACATTTAAGGCCAAGTGCTGCATGATAGCAGGAAAACAGCTTCATCATGTATTTTTTAAAACAGTTTTTCCCAGAAAACATTTTCCTCAGAAACATTTTGAATCAGTAAAATTTTTGTGAGATAAGGTAGCTCTTATAGTGATGGCCATCTTTGGCCTTTGATTAAATGGTCAAAAATTTGTCAGCATTGGCTTGAAACAAGGATATTCACAAAGTGAAAAACTGCACAGTCCATCATCTATCTAAGAGGCTTGTTGAGAAACAGTTAATCTTAGGAAAAAGCTCTGTGAGGTGACGTCAGCAGCATTCTAAAGAAAAAGTTCCTGTGACGGAGGAAGTAGCATAGGTTTCCTAAGAGAACCTTCTCTCTCTCTGGTTTATTACTCAGAGCTGATATGTAAAACCATGAGATAATGAGTGTATGACTTTAACTGTTGCATTTCTTAGATAGGTTTTTTCGAGTTAGTTATATGTTAATTATTTCTCTTTCAGCTAACCATTGCTTTGAGGGATGCAACATGTTCCAGGGGTTGCTTCTTCCAAACTTGGAGGTGATCTGTTAAAGTCAGTAGAGAAAAAGAAATTTATACTTACGGAAAGGTTTGCTGTAAAATGTAAACAAGATATTTAACTGTAAGGTGAAGTATAATGTAATAATTGTCTTCTGCCACACAAATCTGCACCTTCTTTGTTTCCTGCTAGTCTTTATGAAATGAAATTGAAGAATTTGAACAAAGTAACACATTCCGACAATAACTGCTGTAAAAGAACTTTCTGCACATGTGGATATGTAGTTGTTAATTTTGATGCTCGTATAGGAGCTCCAGAAAATCTATGGCAGTGATCCCTTCCATTTCAAGAGAATACAGGTTGTTGAGGAATCTTTTGAAGGTATATGCAACAGCTCTCTGATATTTGGTGATATTCTGAAGAAAGTTAAGTTATGAAGTATTCCAGAGATTTAGTACAACATAAGCTGAATGTACCTAATCCAGTGCTGTCGCAAATGAATTATCTCCCAGTGCCCTTTACCATTTTTTTTTTT
>VXAV01008649.1:60893-80394 GCA_013399715.1 Alectura lathami
AACTTTGTCCTGGAGTCATGTAACCCGGTAAGTACTGTTCAGGACATCCTGACAGTTCAGTAGAAACTTTTTTCTTTCTTTCTCATTACTGTGTTATAATGAGATCTTCCTTTAAAAGATATATTTGTTATATTTTTCAGTTAAGAGGTTGAAGGAGGTGATTTACAAATGTTTACCTGAGATTTATCAGGGTTGTGGAAGTGTAAGACATAAACAGTAAAAAAACAGAATTTATAAACTATATTTCAGTTGAAACTCTCTGTATGTATGTTAGCTTGTATTTGGAAACTAATGACCTTTTGCTACTTGTAGTAAAAACATGTTGACTTTTTTTTTCCCCATGCTGTTACCATTCTATGCTTTTTTTTTTTTTTTTCAAATATTTTTCTAAAATCAGAAATATGCTGCATTCATTAGTCCAATAATTGTAAGTAGTCAGAGGTATTTATACAGGCTGTCCCACAGCTATCACTAGAACAGTTCATATCAAGCACATTTCATTCTGCTTAAAAGTGCCTGGGCTTTCTCTGCTTGCCACCTTATTGGGGAAATTTTACTTTCTCCTCCCTAAAGCTTCCCTTAATTGTTGGTACTGGTCCTGGTGCAGGGAGCTGTAGTGCAGGGGAAATGCCATACTGATGCTCAGGTGTCGCAGGCTGGTAAGAAAACTGCTGTGGTACTAAAAAACAAAATCCTTCCTGTTACAAGTTGCTATCACTGGTGTTTTCAGGAGAGAAAAGGCGGTGGGATCTCTTACCTGCTAGGAACATATTTCACTCTCAGTTAAACAAATGGCATACTTTTTTTTTTTTTTTTTTTCAAAACGTAGTGCTTAAATTGTTTCTAGGTGGGAGTCTATTCAGAAAACTGTTTAAAAACCTCCATATGCTTTGAACTGAATATTCATCCGTGTTTCATGTCTTACCTATCATGATATATTCCCAGAAGCATAGCATCTGAATGGTGTATAATGTATGTACAATTTTCATTAAGACAGAGAACTCCAGTGTGCTTCTGCCCAGACACCAGGACTTTTTTCTAAAATGTCTTACCCCACAGTCTGTATTTTCTGCATATTTACTGAACTTCAAGGCAATGAATCGCAGTTGATTACATTATTCAGCTGTTGACTGGTTTTATTCCTTCAGAGGCTGTTGGGGGGAGAAGTCCAGAATAGCCTGCTGTAAAGCAGCAGTGCTCCTGCGGTATTTCTGCAAGCTGTTACTGGGCTTCTGTGAAATGCCAGTGCAGCGACAGTTTGAAGAACTAGGAAAAATGGGGATTGGCTTTTATCCTGGGATAGGAAATTTACTGCAGAACTGCATTTTGTTTTTTCTGTCTCTCTTTATGCTGACATCTGCACTCCTCTGTACAGTCATTTGATTTCACCCTTCTTTCCCCAGAAAAACTTGCTTCTTTTTCCCCTGAATTGCTCTCCCTTTTCTATTTCAAGCTATTTCCAATAATCCAGTTTTTCCCTTCTGTTTAGGATTAAACAGATGTAACACTGTTGCAGTCATTGTTTGTATTGCACATCATTTTTCACTACTCTGCTCTTTTCTCCATTTCATGTCAGTCAAGAGCTGTGACTTTTCTTTAAAGGCCTAACTATCCTTTCTCCCAGCACGAAGAGCTTGACGCCCACCTCCAGTCAGCACCTGGCACCAGCCATGCTGGGTTCCTTCATCCTTATTCTTTATGCTCTTTGGCAAGTACTTCCACACTGTTTCCTGCTACTGCAGGTGCTTGTGAGCACTTCCAGTGTTATCCTCCAACACTGTGAGGATAACTCGTTGCTCTTTCAATGCCTACTTGTATTTGTCCTTAAGACTTTTCTAATAGCTACCAAAAGCTTGACAAGTGCTGGGCTGTGATGTTGAGCACTATTTTCTCCTTGCTTCTAGACCCCTGCTTGCATTCAGACCCCAAAGGTTGGTCCGTGACACTCTACCTGCTGGGCTACGGTGCCACAGCTGTTGGGGATCACCCACCCATCCATCCACTGGCTGGCTGTTATGCATTTGCAATTTCATGCTGTTCAACGTTTTCACTATGTATAAGGAACCAGAAAAAGCAACATTATTGCAGTGATGTTACACAATTGTGTACATTGGATTTTAAAATAGATTTGTACCAACATTGATACAAATAGGTTTGGTTTTGCCCTGTGCCACAAGTAGTAGTGGTGTTCAGCTGTGTGGCTCGTACTTGACCTACAGAGAAGGCTTGCATGGTCCTTGTGTGCTGGGTGTCCAGCGCCTACCTCCTGTCCTAACAGGCAGCTCTGCACCGAGCTCCCTTCCTAGCTTTGCAAGTTTGTTTCATCTTTGCCTGTTCACTTAAATTTATGCTTGATTTCCTCAGTACATGATATATCTATAGAACATACAGAATGGTAGTAGAGCTCTAAACTGAAATCTAATGTAAAGTGTTAGCTATTATTAAAAGTCTGTTTTGACTGGTATCAAATAGGAAGGCAACCTATAAAAATTCCAGCAAATTTCTCATTAATTTAGCTGTTCCTTGCGCCTAGTTTGTCAGTGCAAGGAGAAAATACTTAAGTGATATATTCATAATTGAATAAACAAGGTAGAAGCTTTCTCCTTACCCCAGGTGTCAGAAGGACCTGAAGACACTGGTATGTACTATTAAAAATAAATAAATTAATTAAAAATTTAAAAACCCTAATAGAAATGGCTTATTTTTGTGAAGAGCACAACAGATGCTAAACTTTTTCAAAAGACATTTGTACTTCTACCTTGTAAATGTTGATCAAACTATTTGATTATTAATCATTGATGGCTAGAAAAAATATATTAATCATACATCTCCTAGACCATGGAAGAAAGCTATTTAACAGGCTACAAAATTATTCAGTATGCATAAAATTTAACCTTTAGTAATACCATCAAGAACATTTATTTTAAATGTTTACATGTTCCCATCCTGTCTAATTAATATTTAAGTGTTAGTGTACTAGTTATGATCTTTTGTTTTGTACTCTGTGCAACTAAAGATTTTGTTTCACAGCCCTTGGTTGAAGTGTCAACAAACCAAACAAAGAAGTAAACAGGATGCCAGGTGTGGCCTATGAGATCCTGAAGTACCTCAGAAGTAAGGCTACAGACAAATATGAACTACTATTTATCACTACATAATATACAGAAGAGGGTTTGGGTGGTGCAAGTGCACTAAAAAAAGGTTGCATCCCTCAGTCCTGCACCTTCTTGTGTAACTTGAGGAGCAGTGAAGGTGTTTGGGCTTGGCTAGCATTTAAGAATGTGCACTGGAACAAATTTTCTAATGCTTTGTTAAGTGTTAGTTCTAGAAAGACACATGCCACACTTGACAGCATATTAAGCTATTCAAGAGCAAAGCTGAAGGGGAAGCCTTTAAGCTGAGCGATTGTTATCTGTTGAAATGCAGAACTACTGGTTCTAAGCTAGCCAATGTGTAGGCAATATAGACTGAGTTAATGACATGAACAAATAATTTCATCTTTGAATCTTGTCTTTATCACAACAAGAACTGATGTTGTCCCTTCGAGTGAAAGGATATTTCAAGCACAAAGCAATGTTCTGCCAGGGGATAATTAGTGCTACCACTCCTTCGGTAGCATGCAGGTTCTAGGTCATTCTTCCATTGGTCGACACTGATGTCAAGTAGTTATACCATTAAGTTATGTATCCCAAATTGGTGTCAGGGTAACAGAAACCCCTATTTTATTCCTTTCTGAAATCTTTGCACAACCTTTGTCTTCTCTTCCATTCCCTATTTCTTTGCTGTTACTCTTCTTCTCCCCTGCAAACATCTTGGAAGTGTTGTTAGAGTCCTAGATGCCTCAACAATTCATTTGTTCAAAATCAAGTGAAGCCTTTGATTTAAATAATACACTCTAGATGGAGAGGATTCTCATCTGAGACATCACCCATTTGAAAATTATTTATTGAGGAGAGGAATATAAATACAGTTCTTGTGATAACTGCAAAATGGCAACCTCATAAATGAAGTTCCAAAAGCAATGTCTGTTAGCATTTAAGAGAACAACTTGCTAAATTTTCTAATAAATAAGTAAATAACCAAATTTCACTGCATGGAATTCAAGTGAGAGTTCTGTGAAGGGCATGAGGTGTAAGTATCCCCTGTAAGGGGAACTGAACTAAATGGGGGCAACCATAAGAGTACATTGTTTTAGGCCACTGTGAAGAGTAGGCTTCACTTGTTTGGGGGTGGGGATTATAAAATGGAAAACTATCTAAATCAAAAGGTTAGGTCACAACATGTCTCAAGAAAGACCACCAATATGAGGCTAACTCATCTATACCGTGTGTGTTTTGTTGCTCCTAGGAGTATTTCATGTGAGAAAACAGGGGGGGTGGAAACAGCATTGGCTTGGAGTAAACCTTGCGTGTGTCATGAGGTGATGCTCTGAAATGTGAGGTGAACAGTTCAATGCTGAGGAGGTGACTCAGTTATTTCTCAGCTTTCTTCCCGGATCCCCAAAGATGCCTATGGTCTGTGTGGGTGTGTGGCACCTTTTATTCTGCCGTCCAGCCTCCCCAAGCCAGTGAGGACTGACCAGGGTCCATGCTGGTACGTCAAGCTGCCAAACCGGGGCAGCAGAGGTGTTGCTGCATGCCCTGCTCTGCTGCCATGGAGTTGGTGCTTCAGCAAAGGAGCCAGTAGGAAGCTGGGGCTGCCACTATGCCCAGGCTTGTCAGAGTGTTTGTTCCCCTTATCCCCTTATGAGCCAAGCCTCAGGGAGCAAGGCCAGGAGCACTAGCTAAAAGTTTGGAATACCGGCTTTGAGCTGCCCTGTTGCTGTGCCATTAAAGTGGAGGATATCTGCAGGAAGGTAGGGACACACTAGGGCTTCTTACATTGTGTAAGGTATTTTTGACAACTCTGTATCATAATGAGGTTGCAGTTTAAACATCTTTGTGAAGACTCCTGCCTTGGTATCGGCGGGAACCAAAGCAGGAGAGTCTAAGACGTGGCAAGGCAGTTTCTTGTAAACACAACTTTTAATCTCTATGTGAGCTGCTATGTTTATTTTTAACTTTTTTTTTTTTTTTTTTTTCAGTCTTGGAGATAAAGGTTTGATATTTTTTATTATTGTTACTTTTTCCTTAATGAAATCAATTTAGTTTTTACAATTTAGCTTTTGCTGGAGGTGTAACACTCCAGCTGAACACCTGGGGAGAAACGTGTTTGGTTTGTTCTTTTCAGGAAAGAAACCATCCCAAATACAATGGTAAAAGTAGGTTCCTTGGGAATACTGTTCTGTGGGTGTGCTGTGCCTGGAAATTGTTTTTTACCAAGCTACGAGGCCATTATAGGAATTAGTATTAGTGTTGCTGGATTAGAATCTCACTGGCACAGAAAGAGGAGGAGCCAGGTACCCTTACTTCCTCAGAGACTTTGGGCAGCCCTGAACAACTTCCAAAGCATCTCACAAGATGTCCATGGCTCCATGATCGGCACTGAGAGTGACTCCATCTTGTGAAATTCCATCAGCATGGCCAAGTCTAATCTGTGGAAGAGATTTAAAATTGCTGTTTTTCAATAGCAAATATACATGCATGAATATTCCTGTGGTCAAAATACTAACAAATGGTATCATTCAGGGTGTAGTAGTTTTTTTGTGGGTTTGGTGTATTTTTTGTTGTTGTTGTTTTTAAGTTGAGGCTAAATGGGGCTGAGAGCTGGGAAGATGCTGAAAGGAGGTTCTTGTGTAAAGAAGAAAGAGCTGTCGCTATGGAGTAGTCTGAACAGCATGTCTGCTTTGTAGATCCAACTGCAGCTTGGAGTTGCCAGCGTCTGCGTCAGTTCTGGACATGCTTGTGTATAGCAAGTTTGCATTAGGCGTGGCTGGCAACAGATAGCAATTCAGAGCTTGATTTCATATATATATATTATTTTTTTTTTAACATTTTTTTTTACATGTGTTTTTTTTTTTTTTCGTGCTGCTCTGAGATGTCTGTGACACAAAATGTTGCCCTTTGGTATGTGCTGGGGGGAGAAAGCTCTTCTGCTTGAAGTCTCTGCTCCTTCAGTTCATCTCTAAATCCAATATTATTCTAATGCTTTTTAGTGCTCTGTAAGAAAAGCAAAGTTGAGCCATTGATAGGGTTTTATCTACAGGTAAACATGCCTTTCGCCATAAGAAAACTAGATTTCAGGGACCTATAATAAATCACTTCCTTTTCCTCTCCACGTACTTGATGTTTTTTTAGTAAGAAAGTGTGCGTGCGTGTGTGTGTGTTTGTGGAGGGGGAATGAGGGGATATTGAGGAAGAGGGAGCAAAGAGACAGCAGCTACTGAACTGCAAATACAAGATGGATTTAGATTTAATAAAGGCAGCAACCATAGGGATGGGACTTGAGCAAGTGGAAAGCCTTGATGGTTTTGACAAGCCTTTTCTTTATTCTCGAGCTAATTGTGTCACTTGACAGACTGGCATCGGGGTACAGCCAAATTCTGACAGGCTAATTTGAGCTTGTGGTTCCAATGAAATGTGCATACGGCAGTCATTATATTTAGTGACAATCAGTGTTATTTTCTGTTTAAATGCAGACAGCTCAATACATTTATTCGGCTGCTTATCTGTAAATGAAGCAAGCGACTCTATCATGAAGGTGAGGCAAAAGGGTTAGGTCAGGGGGTCTATTTGTACTTTTGATAATGTTTGGATTCCAGAAAGAAAGTGGGAGGTCTACTATTAAGCTGGTCTGAGGAAAGAATGGGAAAGGGGGAGGTGTGATGGTAATTGCTGTAATGTGCTATTTGGTGTGATAAAGTGAGAGGACTTGTCCTTTTTGCAATAATTGGCTAGGGACTGAAAGGACTGGTGAAGAAAATATCCCTACTCAGCAGAAACTGTCTCCTGGACTCTGAGTAAGCACAAAACCAATCATTGCCTAGTCTTAACAAAGTTGCATCCTGTGATGAATTAAAGTATGCAAAGTGTGTGTGTGGAAATAATTATTTAAAGGACAACCACATACATGTGTCATGATGCAACTGTGGTAGGACATAGGACTGTCAGAGAAAAAAAACTACTAGGATTTACTGAGATGCTAGCTGCAGGGGAGTACTTCACTATGAGTTGGCATTCTCACTATTGTTTTTACTGATGTATTGGATTCAGATTTCTGGCATCCTCCACTGTCTACAAGTTGCTTAGGAGTGCAATAGATGATGAGACAGTGATCTGTTGTATCTGTTTGATGTCCATGGTAGCAGAGTGATAGGACACAGTGACTAGGTGTTGAAAGATCCATTTGGGGTGGAGTGAAGCTAGCAGAAAGGTTTTTTGATTTCACTGGCAATAATGTGGATCATTGGATACTGAAGACCCTTTATTTTACAAATCTCTATTGTACTTGAATCTGAGGTTGTTAGGAATAGGCAGGTGTGTCTTTACAAAAAGAGATGCATAAACATCAAGTTCTCCACCATGGGTGGCATAAAGTTGGTGTTAATGAGACCTATGTTAAAGTAGGGGTAGGTGTTAGAGGGACATATTAGTAGGTGGACTGGGCAGTCTGTAACCTCCTGAGTACCTCAGCCAATGGGGAAAAGGAAGAAGGTCACCTGCAGCCTTAGCTTTAGGGGTAAAAGGAGTCTGTCTCTCCAGCAGTCTGGGAGACCCCACAGTGGAATGGCCGAGTGGATTCTCCCTTTATTGGAATAAAGTTTCCTGGTGGACTCCTTTGTCTCCTCTTTGAACATCCACCTCTGGCAGTGAGATTTTCAGCACAAGGTCTATTGCTGCAGGAGCTCAAGACTTGACTATGACTACCAAAGAAGATGAGTATGTTGCTTTTTCCTAGTTTCCTCCTAAGGAAGAGTGTCAAGATGTTTCATTTCTAGCTTTTGTATGAATATAATCCAGAAAATGCACAGAATATCTTTTTTTAACTCTGCAGATTCAATGATTTTATGGTGCTATTTGCAGCCATGTCTTGGACTAAAGCTATAACTCATTGTTTTTAAAGGCTTTACTCCAAGTCCAATACAAGGGTAGGAGGAGTAGAAACACCCCCCTCACTGATGAGGTGTGAACTACCACAGAGCAGTTGCTGTTCCTATTCACATTGTGAGTAGACTGAAAACAAGAAGTCTGTCCAGATGGGAGGTGTGAAGTCCTAATAAACTAGTGACTTGTGGCCACTGGGGGATGGATGGCCTTTGGCAGGAAGGAGGCAACCAGCTACACTGTGCACTATTGGGAGATGGCACTCTGAGTCATGAGCTGCCTTTCAAAATGGAGGAAGTTGGACAGTGTGCAGGCAGTCACCTTAGAGTGAATAATCATTGGTATTAAAATTCTGCAATTAGAAAGCTAAATGATAACAAAATTTTTTTTTTTAGTGTTAATAATTTGCATTTGCTTAGGTCACATTTGCACAATACTCAGATTTGATTGAGTGTTAAAAATTACCAGATAAATGTCTCACAATGACCTAGAGAAGAAGAAATATGACTTTTCAGTACAGACTTATGTTGTTTAAGTGAATGTAACTTCCAGTAACTCAGGGTTAGGACCTGATCCTCCACTTCGTTACATCATCTTTGGCTAATGCTATAATCTTAGCTCTGTTGCACTGTAAATCTAGCAGTATGGAGACTGCATGTCATTTCCTCTCCTTTCCAACTTTTAAATTTTCTCATGGAGCAGATGAATTTCAAAATACCTGTAGCATGTACTGTCTGGACCCTTATTGCACCAAAGACATAAAAGCACATGTATTTGTGCTTTCTATTTGTGCTATAACACTTTTTTTTTTTTTGTGTGTGTGTTCATGAATGAGGTCTGTGTGCGAAGTAGAGGCAGCTTGTGTAGACAGTGTTTTCCTTTGCCATTGCTACATTTGTCATGATTGATTCTGCTCTGGTACATTCCTAAAAATGAGAGAGAGAGATGGGTAAGATCTTCTTGGGGTCCTGTCAGTCCTGTTCAAGTGACAGATGTGTACATTCAGGAAGGCTCTACCATTTTTCTGATCATCAGAGGCCTAACACATGACTAGAAAGGTTGCAAGAAGCTATATTATGGTGGATTCATGTAGTGTGGAAGCTTCTGGCTTTAACTTTGTCTACTCTTAGTCTTGTTTTGACAATTGACAGAATTCCCTTGTTGCTTTGTAGAGGGGATGAAAGGGAAGAGAAACTTGTGTTGAAAGCTTGCAGATGGATTTCACCAAAGCTGTTTGGATCCAGAGTCTGGCTTTGAACTGCCAGTGGATTTCTTTGTTTTAATTTTTTTTTTTTCCAAAAGCTGTTCCTATAAAGGGTGACCATTTTATAAAAACTGAAGAATACGTAATTCGTATAGCCAGATAAAAATGCTATCTATTGGTATTTATTAGAATACTGTTCCCTATATCTGAGGAATATGTTAAACTTCTGTGGGCTTTACTCAGTCTGAAATCATAAGCATGCTTGCTCAAGATGTTTCTCCACCTTGCATCAACAAAATCTTGCATTTCTCTATAAGTTTATATTGATTCTATGCTAATGTGGTGCTGCTGTCACTCAAAATGAAGATCATTTTAATGCTAATGCACTGATTTCAACTTTGCAAAGGAGCCTGTGCTTAGCTTCATCAAGGCAACTTTGTGTGACATATGTCACAGTTTGGAATTGATCGAACTAGGTGTTGTGTTGTAAACACCTTGTTTTCTCTCCAGTGTTTGGAGGCTGAGGTGTAATTTATTCCAATCATGATGTACTTTGACAAGCAAGCTGAATGGGATGCAGCTGCTGTTGTTAAAATATTTCCATCTCCCTCCGCTTTTCAGGTTTTCCCAGATGTCATCATCTTCAGAGCTCTCCATGCTGGAGCTGCTGGCAGATCTGACAAGGGTTAGGCGGAAGTGGGAGTGGGATGAGCTGGAACGGGAAGAAGCCCATTATGCTCATTATACAGGGAGATGGACAAAGGGTTTTGATTGGAAAAGCCTTCTCCACTGATGAGTAACCAATTCACTCGGATGCTAAATCTGGTACTTATTGTGCATTTGATGAACACTTTGAGAATTCTATATGTGGAAAGACATGTCATACTAATGACTAAGACACAGTGAAGCTATAAGCCTTTTAAAGCCAGAGATGTTACCTGAGCTGAAATTGCTGGTTTTGATTCAGAATCCAAAAACTTTGATGGCCAAAGTATTTCCATCTATTCCACAATCCTAGCAGATAACAAGCATTGCAGTAGACCTCACATGTAAATAGATATGTCTACCTCCTAAGCCAGTCATCCCAAGCCAGCCAAATCTTTGCTGGATAAATTTTAAAGGAAGTTTTTGTATGTTTGCCATTGTCCTTTTGCTCCAGCACCATCAGAAAATTATTTTCACTTTGACAGTATTGCTTCAGATTTGTATGGCTGCGTTGGAAAGCATGTATGGGTTCAATTGATTAACGTTAGTTCTTTTCTGGAAAGGCTCTCTGACTTCTGTCAGAGCATGTTTCAAAACAGGTTCCATCTTGAACTGCTGTAACTTATAACATGCGGAAGTCAGAATTATTCCATGAGGTCGGTTGAAAGTGTATTAGTGCGAAATGTTGTATGAAACTGAGTTTTCTGAAACTGAATCATTGCTGGTAAAAAACTGAAAAAGGTACAGTAAATCTGATCTGTATAATGTTTAGCCCCAACTATCACACAGACTACCCCACCCTTGGCCAAATGCATATGCTTAGGGTCTTCTGTGCTATGGATTATCTGATTATCTGGTTGGCTGCCGTGGAGCTCTGAATTCCTTGTTTTATTAAAATGACAATAGAATTCCTTTTTCAACTGTGTTTTCCCTTACAATGGCTAGTTTTGTTTATAGTCTCTCTTTTTTTCTGCAGTCAATACTTCCAATCCAACAGTGATGTAAATTGGAAGGAAGGGAGTCAGAGTTATAACTTTGTCAGGGTAGAGCAAGTGAAGTTACAACTGGCTCTCAGGTTTTATTGACTCTTGCAGCTTTTGTTGCCCTCATTGCTAAGGCTAGGAAATAAACTTATTGTCTCTGCCCTACACTCCACATATTAAGCATTCTTACAGTAGGAATAATTCTTTCACTATTCTTCCTGTAGTCTTTAATTGGAGGGAAAGTGAAGATCATCATCAAGGAATAAAATTTTTTCTTCTTGGAGATAAGTGGCAAGGAGGAAACAGTCTGTAAGGAAGAATGATATTTAAGGGCCTTTTACATCATTCCTAGGCTTCTGGGATGTTCCTGAGCAGATCTAGAGGTGAACTAGGTTAAACCTGCAACAATTTCTGTATGAACGCTCCATCTATGCAGGTCTTCTGAACTCTGATGCGTATTATGTTCTGCTTTGGTAATTGCTCTGAAAAAAATCTTCCATGGATGGCTTTTAGATACTTACAATTCCTACCGTCTAAGGTGTTAGGAGAGAAGAGTTGTTTTTGTGTCAAGAAAAATACCATTTGGATATGAAGTCTGTGTAGACACAGCATAATGAATTCCAATGATAAATTCTTCAGGCTGCAATGGAAATTCTTCTTTGTACCCAAAGGAACCTACTACTAAATTTCAAAAGTATTTAACTATGCCCATTTGTGTAAGGACCATCTGGTTTGCTAAGCTGCCAATTAACATGACTTGTAATGGTGGTTTCTGTGACTCATACTCTAGTTTGCAGTTGATTTGTGCTGCCTGTTCATCTCACATGAATGGAAAATAGCTGGAAAATAGAGAGTTGATAGTAACTGGCAATTCCTTGGGTCACCTATTCCACTTCTGAAGTGTGTCCTTTTTTGATGAGCAATGTTTCCTTTCAAGTCCACTTGTATGTATTCATTTCTTGAGAAATGGCCTACCTATGTCTGGTTTGAATTGTTTTTAAAAATTTACTTGTTTTTCCCCAAAACAAGTATTTTCGTTTAAGGAAATTCAGTCATTGTAAGAAAATAAGTTCATTCATAGTTTTGTCCTCATCCACTGATTCTGTGCTCCAAACCTGGGCAAACTACACAACTGACAAGTTATAGCAAAGCTTATGGATGCAGAGAACACTGAAATCTAAATCTAGCTGTCTGTGTCACAAAGTGAAATTCACTTGAATACTGTCTCCTCCCTACAATCAAAGTCACGATATTGCCTCTACAAATCCAAGGAGATGACATTATGAAAATATAGAATCACAAAGGTTGGAAAAGACCTTTAAGATCTTCTAGTCCACTAAGATCTTCTGTCAACCTAACACCACCATGCCCACTAAACCATGTCCCTAAGTGCCATATCTACAGGTTTCTTGAATGTCTCTAGGGAAGGAGACTCCACCACCTCCCTGGGCAGCCTGTTCCAATGCCTGACCACTCTCTCAGGGAAGAAGTTTTCCTATCATCCAAACTGAACCTCCCCTGGCACAGCTTGAGGCTGTTACCTCTTGTCCTATTGCTACTTACCTGGGAGAAGAGGTCAACCCTGACCACATAAAAAAACAAAACAAAGCGAAACAGAAGCAAAGTTGTCAGAGTTAAGATTCAAGAAGTTTTTGCATACGTGCTTATTTTCTGGATACTGCCTAGACAGAAAATGTAAAGGGTCACAGTTACTTACAAGCTGTGATTCCCTCAGATCTTTCACCAAGATAACTAGCTTCTGTTTTACCACAATCTATCTTGATTTCTCACTGCATAGTGCCCAGTCCTGAGAAGTCAAGTTTTCAGGGTGCTATAAGCTGAACTGAAATTTTCATGTTTATTTCAAGATTCTTCTACTTTTAAATCTGGGAACCAAAATAAAAACATGTTTTGAGAAACTTTTACTTTTTTTTTTTTTCCTTTTTTTCCCTCTTACAATTACAAACAGGATGTTTAGGAGTCACTTGAAAAGTAGACACAGTGAGCAATTCTATATAGGAATGCAACTCTGAAATATTTGAAAGAAGAAAGAAAAATCTATTTATTTCTTCCAACCTAGAGTTCAATATGCAGTTTAAAAAATACATTAAAAATTGTTTTGTGCTTCATCCCACTGGTGTAATTCTCTGACAATCATCCGAAATTTTAGAAAAAGGCCAGCAAATATGCACAATTCAACCAGGACTCGGTGACGTTTGTGCTGTAAATAAACTATGAAAATAATGTTTTATAGGAGTAAAGTCTGAGTTAACAGTACAGCCCACTGCCCTACATGGCATATAGTGACTTTTTCAATGCACTCTGCTGACTTTATTTGGTCGGAGTGTGATACTGGACCTTTCCTGACCCCTCATGTAGGGAGCTACCAAAGCGGAGTGTTCCTTAGCTGTGCTTTTTTCCATTACTATATTAAGTTCCCCAAGATATTTTGGGTATAAAAAGTAGTTTTTAATGAGAGCCAATGTTCCCGTTAACATAAATTTCACTTCTGAGTAAGATATCTTTTGGATGGTGACAGAAGATCATGTATTTCATGCTCTGAAACATCTTTTCGTGCAAAAAGTGAATACTCAAAGCGAAACATGCTTCCATTTCCTATGTGACAACTTCACATATTGTAGAACTAGAATCTGCTTTAAAAAAAAAAAGAGAGGGAAAAGAAAAGGGAAAAATCATGGAGGGGAAAAAAAAAATTGTGCTGAGAAAAGACTGTTTTTGAAATCTTTTAAGCTGCAAAGCAGAATGAGGTCAGATTTCCTGTAATAGCTTTGCAATCAGGACCTTGATTTTAAAATATTATCTGAATGACCTTCATTATTTTTCTCTTTGCCTTTATATAATGGCTAAGCTATCTCACTAGGTTTGAGCTTTGCTTTTATTGCCATGTGACAATCAGAAGTTGAGTTATAAAGATTTTTAAATTTAAAAAAATATATATATTTTTTTTGTGTCGTAGGAATTTAAGAATTTTTCCAGTGTCACCTTTGATTTGAAACTGTCTTCAGTTTTTGGAAGTAGTCTGGATTTAATAGAGCAATTTGTAAAACCTGTGCAGCTGGCAAATAAACAGTGCCATGCAAACCCATTGATCTGTTCCTCCCATGCTGCCTGCCACACTGCAGTTTCCACCATGCCATCATTCATCAGAGACATCATGGCAATGATACAATCACTGCTGAAGCGAGTGAAAACAATATAGAGATCTACAGCTGTTTATCAGTGAAGCTTAGCTTTCCTTGTTGATAGAGGAAATACCAAACCCAGGCTGATCAAAAAAAAATGTGTACTGCTATGTGTGCAGATATTGCATTTTTGTCCACATGCAAGCGCAATATGAAATCAGGACGTTTTCCTTCCTTCTAGGCATTCTTGTCCTTGGCATTTGTGCCTACGTAAAATAGTAACAAACATTTCTTTCAAAGCTAGATATAAGAAAAAGTTGGTATAACTGGAGCGTTTCCATTTTCTGACTTGGAATTACAGTGCTTAAAACATACTGGTATACTTTTTGCCTTATTTCTCACACCCATTTCTGTTTTTGTTTTTCTTTCTTTCTTACCTACAGTCTCACTCTTCAACCCTCAAGCAATGCAATAACTAAGTTATGTAAGAAATGCTCTGCTTGTGAAGAAAAATTGGGAAGATAATGTTTTTCATTACTCATTACTACTCTCCGTGCTACTTCGGACAGTCAATGATTTCTTTTTCATCTTTTCTCTTTGCAATTCCTCCTCCAAAGTGCCAATAGCTTTTTGTGTCATTTGGATATCAGGGCTGCAACAAGAGGATCTTTTACTGATGGCTTGTCATACCAGTGAGGAAGAAATCTTTTGGGCTCAGGTGTGAAATTGTACCTTATTCAGAGAAATTTAAATAACGTGATTACAAATGGACAGGCACGCCATATTGTGGGGCTGGCACCGGAAAAATTGTGATCCAGGAGTTTACACATGGAGTATTGCAAACACATACAGAATTTTCTTCAGAGCACAAAATTTGCTGCATGGAAAGGATGGGAATAGAAATGAGAGTAAATAATCTGTTCTAAGGATGTACAAATTTAGGAGTGAGTAGGGAGAGAGTGTGCTGCTTGGTACTCTAAGGAAAATGCAAGTGTCAGATATAATATTTATTTATTGATGGATCAGCTTTTATACTGCATTTCCCAGAGCTGTTATCTGAAATGATACACTCATTTCCAAGCTAGCATCTGAATATGTACTGAAACAGGTTCCAGTTCTTAGAAGTTCTACTAATGTTGCTTTGCGTCTGGGATTGTTCAAAGATTGTGTTAACACTCATTTTTATTATGCTGCATGTATCTCAATTGAATTTAACCTAACAGTACTGGAGGTAGCAAGGTTAGCAAAATGGGCCGATGCCTTTGGTAAATGACGTGGAAACTACCATTTCACTACTGACTCAGACATCTCCATCAATGCGGGTTTCCTTCTCCTGCCTTCATGTTGATTACTACTTGCTGACACACAGAACCTCATGAAGCTGCAAAACAGCTTATACAGAAATTCCTGAGACCTCCTGAGAAATTCCTGAGAAATAGTGGATTTTGCGCAATACACAATGATATAAATGAATATAAAAGACAGTATTTTGTTGATACACAGGATGCAGATTTTCACAGAGGTTTTAATATGACCTTTGAGTGGCTCCACTGAAGCAATTTCACTGCTCTGGATTAATCTATCTAGAGTCATTTATTGTAGCCAATCTGTAAAATTTTTAATACAACTGGATGGCCTGGCTAGGTTTTGGTCAGCACAGGATGTTCCAAGGTGTTCCAAAAACAGAGCCATTTGAGTGTCCCTGTTTCCATGTTTTTTTTCTTTCAGGGAACAGATCTTATTGGTCCTTTCACGAGTGAAAGTAGACCAGTCCAAGCCTTACCAGGTCAATTTCTATCTTTAGGACACTTGATGTACCCACATCATTATTTGGTGTTTATGTTTTGTTGTAGACCCAGTGTGGGTCTGGGCTTCTCCATTAACTCTCAGTACCTTCACAGCCTAGCTCTTGCATAAAGTCCTTGTCAGGGGTTAAAGGATACTTCACCTCTGCTTTTGTTCTAGCAGTTCATAGTATCATAGAATTGTCTGAGTTAGCAGGGACCTTTAAAGGCCACCTAGTCCAACCGCCCAGCAGTGAACAGGGACACCTGCAGCTGGATCAGGTTGCTCAGAGCCCTGTCCAGCCTGACCTTGAAGGTCTCCAGGGATGGGGCACCCCCCACCTCTCTAAGTTCATTTGTTGTTCAGTACTGTCACATTTAGGCCTTTATAAGGGTACTTGATTGCTCTGCGGCTGAATTAATTCATCCTGAAGTCTCATTACCAACAGAATAGCATAAAGTGTGAGTTTAAGATAGACACTGTGGTTTTAAATCCCACTAAGCTCATTGGCTTAGAAATCCTAGCACTTAAAATCAGATGTTCTGCATGGAGATGCAATGTACTACATCTGTTTAAATCTGTGTGGGCACCCACAGAAGTGCCAAAAGGAAAAGATACTGACACAATTACCAGAGTGCGGAGGAAGGAAGGTATTCAGCTGAAACGACGTTTCATTCTTCCACGTTTGTTGCATTAGAACTCGACTGAATAGTGCTGCACAATCAAATGCTTTGCAGACATCATTTGTTCAAAACACCACTTCCCCATTTAATGACTGGCTGTTGAATGCTTTGTATATCTAGCATTTTCTCTTATGCTGTTTTGAGAATAGCATGCTGGTGTTCAAACTATCTGCTTCTATCAGTATTATAATAACTTAAGTCCAAATGACTGCAATTGAAGGTTCTTTTCTGATACCACCCAACAACTATAGAAAAAATTTTTTTTTTATTGCATTTTTTTTTGTACTTCTGCTTAGAGTGAGCAAGCAGAAAAGGTAATGCCCCAATGCATTAGCCTTTGAAGGGACAAGTCTCCCTTTTTTTTCTTCTTTACTAGTGTGTCATTTCAAATTATTTTGAGCAATTATCAGTTTGGCATTTATTTGATTGATTGTTTTCAAATCTTCCAATCTTTGCAGCCTTTCTTATGAAAGCTTCAGCATTCTGAAGAGGAATATAAGTGATATGTTTGTGGAAGGGTTACGACAGTTCTTTTTGTATGTTAGTAAATGTAATCAGGTTGAGTCTGAGGAGAACAATGAATGTATGAAGGAAAGATGTTTTAATACCTTTGTGCAAATGTTGTTCATCTCTGATTAACTTTCAATGCTGACTGCTACACGCTAGTTTTAGAAATGTACTATTGCTGTTGATTCCCTTTCATTAGAGTTTTCAGTGTGAGGCAAAAAGTAATTTCTTCCATGAAGAACATTAACCTTGTATCTCTACAATTGTCTCAATTTGCTTCCATATTGCTGTCTTTACTGATTATGTCCCTTATATTCAAAAGCACTGCAGCTAGTGTTTAAATGTACAGAAAACCATGTGGAAAAACATCCATATTACAGAGGATTAGGCCCACTTATTCTAGTAGTTTAGGCTTGAAGTTATGCTGAGCTAAATATTCTTGAGTGACGTTTGATGTATGTGAGCTAAAAGCATAACAAAATTCATCAGAGCTACTTAAAAAACAAATTATTAGCTATTGTTTTGAAAGCATTGTATACTGCAATCTGTTATTGAAACAGTGAAGCATGTTAATGTATCTACTTAGTTAAACAAACAAACAAAAACCCCTCCAAAACATGCAAATCAAAAACATGCAAATGAAAATTATTTGGAAATGTGCAAAGAAAGAAGGGAACAGGAAGTCTGTGCTGCCTTCACCTCTATTCATGGAGGAGGGAACAAGAACTTGAAATATAATACTCAGAAAAGGGAAACTTCATTCAGCATAAAAATTCCTCAGTCTCTGTTCTCACTCAGATTTCCTGAAGAAGATGAAGGTGATCCTTCACTCTCCCTCTGTCACTGTAAATGTTGTCACTTTTTTGGAGCCACAGTTCATTCAAAATCTACATTGGTTTAACTGCTAATTGTGAAGACCCAACATAACCCCAGAACTGACCTACTTCTGCACCAAATGTCAAGGTAGAAATACAATCACCAGATGCAGTTATGGTCCTGAGCATTACAGCTGAGGCCTGATATTCATCCATTCATCCTTTGCAGAAAGGATGAGTGTTTGGTAGAGGAGAGCCCACAGTGCAATTCGTGACTGATAAAGAGCAGAGAAAATCTGGTATGCAATAGTGCATAATATACATAGAAATCTATAATGATATTTTAAAATCACTCTTCAGGATACAACTGTTTTTAAATTTTGTACAATTTACTGTTTCTTCCTGACAAAATCATTTGTGCCTAAGTTTGCTTGTGTAAAGAAGACCTGTTCTTGCTGCTGTAAGAAATAAAAATACACATTATGCAGTCATGCTCTTCTTTTCTGAATAGTCAATTTACATACATTATGTGTCCAGATTACATGAAACCATGCCCTTTTGTTGCATATGCTTCTTCGGAATAAAAAGAAACAGATATAAAAAGACACAACCCTTGGTGGATTGAAACATTTTATTATTAAAACATGCATCTAATGCTCAGGATCTAGTACATTGCCAAAAATGATGCTGCACCTGTGTTTGATTGAATAACCTTCTGTTCAGCAAGGGACACTTGCTACTTACAACTTAATTTACTACACGTGACTTTCTAACAAAATTGGGCTTACATGTGAGATGCTTTAAGTAATCTGCATGTTTTTATGGCTTAATATTTGTCTCCAGATATAATGGATTCCTTTGGAAAGAATAGTGGAAAAAAATGGGTAAGTCTCATTGCTGTTTGGTTCCTAGAAGAGGTCAGTCTTTGTAGACGCTACTCTGTATGTACTATTAATCACTGCTGGAAGCTGTTATTGCTGTGAGACATTCAGTTGTGTCAACCTGGAACAATCAATCTTATAGAGATATCATAATAAGCAATCTGTTTCTCAGTCAGAGGGTCAGATGTGGTGTCTTAGCAGGTGCAGATCAATCATTTAGTACTACACTTCTGTCATAGTGGTAATGGGAAGGGAAAGTTCAGGAGATCTTCTGTTGACAAATGAGAAGTTTTGTCAGTTTTGCTGTTGATGTTTCACAGCTTTAGAGTGAACGCAGAAGTAAGTAGAAGTCTATGTAGACACTGAAGACATTCAGGAATCTCCTGATTCAGCATTCCACAATTGCTATTGTCATACTCTTGTCCAATTGTTGTTAGATACTCAGGCAGATCGTTCTTGCTGGTATATATGTCACAGAGATAAAGACTTGTATGGCATTGTTACTAGCAGGAGAATTTCTCCAATTCAAAAGGCATGCTTTTGACAAATGCAACACTAAACATTGTCTTTCATATTGCCATCTGATGGCTTTCGGTTAGTATTGCTGATCAGGGCCAGCAGATTTCTAAGTTAGAAGATTTTCATCTTTAAATTCTAAACCACCTCTTCAGCCAAGGTTAGTTGACACCTCCTCCAAGTTGTATGGTGCCCTCTGATAAACCTAGCCCTTGATCTGCTCTATTTCTCTGCTTATTCACTGTTGAAATATTTTATGATCCTGCCTTGGAAATGGAAAGCTTGGCTGTTTTATTG
>VXAV01008649.1:100193-113647 GCA_013399715.1 Alectura lathami
AAAAGTGATTTATTCTTTTTTTTTTTTTTCTTTTTTTTTTTTTTTTTTTTAGCTTATTCTTAGTCTTTGCAAGCAATAATTTAATTGTTACTTTCTGGAATTCTTCTAAGTGCAGCTAACGTGAATAATGTATATAGGAATGTTATATTAGACAGGTGCTGCTTGTCTGTTTCTTGGAGATACTTTTGTCATCAGAATTATTATGGTTTTAGATGTTTCCTGAGATGCTATAGGGTGAACTTCATCATGTCCAGTTGCGTTGAAAATATCTAGCTTGCCTTCATTCTTTTAAGATGTTCTTTCCTTATTCTAGACCATGACTTGCTCCCCTTTAATGTCAATTTTGTGTTTCTAAAAAGAGAATAGAAAGGTCAGTATTTCAGTCTTATCTGTTTCAGATATTATTTATTCTCCTTCCACAGTACACTGTGCACCTAAATTTTCTGTTATTCCCCTCATATTCAATAAATAAGATAGAAGTGTTTCTGATGCAATCACTGAACTTTTTCTTGAAGCATTTTATGTTCCTTGCTAGTTGTAACTCATTTTGTGTTTTACTCTTTCTCTTTTTATCCTTACAGACTCTGTTTCACCCTAATTCATTCTTAGTCATGTGTCCTTGAGTGTTTCCTCTCATTTTTAGGTTATTAAAGAGTTATGTGTGAGTTGTAAGGCGGAGGCTGAAAATAACTGAGGAACAATCTACAAGATAAAGATTTACAAGTATTAATGTGCATCACACTCCCTGCATGGTACAACAGCTAAGATAAACTCCACCTGCCTTTCAAGGTTACTAGAAATATCAAGATGATTTGAGTTTTGTCTTGGTGTATTTAAAGACTTGAGCCTAGATTATTGTGAACTTCTTTTTTTCACCCAGAGATATGTATGACCATTCTGGAATCAAAACTTGACTTTGGAAACACAGAGGGGGCCATGTACTGGTCAAACTTGACCAAATCTTTCAGAGATTTTAGAATTAATTGCAATTGCAATTAAATTAATTGCAATTACCAGATGATTTAATTGCAGTTAAATTATATGTAGGTCAAGTAGCAAAAAAGAAGTAATGTCATTCCGTGCAGACCTTGGGGAAAAAAGTTGGAAATGACCTTTCCACTGTGAATCATACAAACAGCCTCATTATTACAGATTGCTCCATAGACTTCAGAGAACTGACTGACTTCTTGGAATGTAGAAATATTGATGATAAAGAAACAATTTGGGGGTAAAAATGGAGTATCAAACCATGTAATTTAAGTGAATGGACATTCATGTATATTCACAGCAAGTCTGTACAACTTACCATAAAACAGAAATCAATCTTACTAGCCTACAGCAATAGTCACCTGCCACTGTTAAACAGTGAGTTAAAACTGTTAAGGCTTTATTAAAGAAAATTACAAAAAACAAGGAAAATATATGGCAAGCCATTCATTCTGGAAAATGAGATGCTGCTGAGACCCTGTTTCATCTGAAAACCTGAGTCCTCATCACCTTGTTTTTCTGGTATGTCAGGGCTGCAAAGGGTGCTAGGAGGAGTTACAGCTGAAAAAGTATGAAAGACCAAAGCTTGCTGCTGCTTCTGCTAGACTTCTATAAATGACAGCTGGCCAAGTTCAAAATGATTGTTTGGGAAAAGTCAAGTATTTCTTAGGAAGTGATATACATATGTATAAGCACCCATTTGTATTAACTTCACAGTGGATGAACATACATGTCACTTAAAAGAAAATTAAAAAAAAAAAAAGTCAAGAATGCAATATAGAAATGCAATATTGAAGACAGTGAAATACACACTTCGCTGGGACTTAATGAGCAAGAAGCACAATGAATAAGTCAACAAACTGTTGTTAGACATCCAATATAGATTTGCAAAATACCATACAACTAGAAGAACACGAGGGGAAAAAAACTCCATATCCTTCCATTACATGAGGGCCTATTGCTTGCTCCAACACTGAACTGTTTATAAACTGTCCATCAGCATGTGAGGCCAGCTGTTTTTGTCCTGTGTTTGGTGGACACCTGGGAGAGAAAGGATGGTAGATTACCAAAGAACGCAAGCTGTTACATAACATGTATTTTTTTCATTCCAAAATAGCTTTTGCCATTATATCATTTTAGGAATTTATGCATCAAAAAATATGAAAAGCGTCATATAAAGATTATATAAGACTAGCTACCATGTGAAAATCAGTCATTTCAAACTACAGGGAGGGGGGGAATAAAAAAAAAAAAAAAAAGAGCTTTTTCTGTTCTCCAGTAGTCTGAGATTGTAAAATGGCATTTTCATCTCTTCACATGAATAGCATAAAATTTTAAACCATGGAACAGAATGATGAATATGTAAGTAGGCCATGGTATTCCTGTTTAATTATACCATCTTGCATAAATATGTCGCAAGTAGCGTTCCGGTGGAGAGCTTCTCAATAGAGGCATTGTAGTATGATTGCATATTTATATAAAAAATAATGTTGAGAAAGTGCTTAATAAGAGGGGACAGTCAGTGGAGGAAGGAATAAATCCTTAGTGTTGCAGTGGGTTGCCTGTCACTCTAGTTTAAGCTTTAGCACAAAGTACTATCTGTGCTTGGGTGTTTTGACAGGTTTTAAGCACGAGCAGAGCGCAAAATGAATCCACATGCAACAAGAAGCCTCCTTGTCTTGGGCTCAGCATTACTGCTGCCTTCTTCCAATGAGGCTGCTGCTGGAGATCTGGATGCGGGTCTGGTTATTACTATGTTCCTGAGCTCCGTTATTGTGAGCTGGTGCATGCAAGCTTGGTTCGCAATCTGGCTGTGTGCAGCTGGATATTGGTATTGTATTTGGCAGCATTGCGTAAACCCCATCCACTTGGTGAAGTCATCTAAAATAATTATACTTTTAAATCTACAGAGCTGTTGCCAAACCACGTACTCATGAAAGACAGATGCTGTGAATTTTCCATTCAGTTCTGCAGCAAATATGCCATGCGCAGATGGGGAGTGAGGTGCATTATAAAACTTCCCCCTTGTCTTTTATAACGCAGGAAAGCTTTAATTAGACATAAATGAGTTTGATCAATGAATCATTAACTTCCATTAAACTTTAAGTAGATTGCCTGACCCGGCTACTTCATTCTGAATTTAATCTAGTATACACTTGATAATTAGAGTTAAAGGGACAAGGGCTGGAGGCAATCCTTCTCAATCCTTCACACAAAATGGAGTTGAGTCAGCTAATAAGTTAATTTTATAGTCAGCGTGTAAGGACAGAATTGACCGTAAAGCATAATTTTCCTAGAAAAGCGGATCAGGAAGCAGGCTGTCACTTTATTTTGCTTTCAGAATTACCTCGGGAATTACTTGTCTAGAGCCTTCAAAGCCTTCACACATCCCATCATTGGCACAGCAGCTGGAGGATTACGTTGCATGAGCATGTAGTCAGAAACCGGGCTGCAGGGCAAGAAATCCTTTCATAGCTTTGTGAAAGCACTGGTAGAGCTCTCCTTGTGGTTGAACAAATTGTTCTGGCCCACCCAGGTCCAGAGGAGATGGAAGGAGTCAAAGGATGATACTTTCTCACAGCTTCTCATCTTAGTAAAGATAGTATTTGATTTACCAGCTTTACCAGCAACAGTATCCAGAAGAACAATTGGCATTCATTGTGTATATTTGCTGTTTGTTTTCACATTTGTAAATTGCAGTCTTGGGCATCTCTGCATGACAGTGCTGTGCAGTAGAGATGTGTTCTTTGGGAGGGCTGTATCAAGTTAATTTTGTATGCAAAACATTTGAATTCTCAAAACTGCCTAAAAGGAGTAGAAAAAATTCAATTCCTGCCTTTTACACAACTGAGTTCTCTTATAAGCTATAACATTCTCCTTCTCCACTTCCTGGGTTCAGGGTAGTTCATACTGAGGGACACTGGATGACCCAAAGCTGGATTCTCTTTATCTGGTTTAGTATTTGCCTTGTGCAATCTGAAGTATGTATCTGAAAGTACTTAAGAAAAGAACATATGAATCTGTGTTGAGTTGGGTGCCGCTGTAACAGATAAAATATTTTGGCATCCAAGTGCCCAGCTTTTGTGTCGGGCAATCCTGTTGTTGGTGTCTGTGGCTGCTCACAAAATGCTGATTTGATGGAATGGAAATGTCCCCCAGAGACATGATCAAATGCATTTAGGGAGATGAAGCCCAAGGCTCTTCAGCCCCATGTGAATGCTACAAACAGTCTGATAAACAGGGGGGCAGGTACATGGTCTCTCCCTCTGACCTCTGTGAGCATTTGTGAGTATATTACCACCGTGGACCACAGAGGTCAGAAAAGGGTACGTATTCTTTTGGAGTGTAGTCATATGATTGCTGCTGAAAACCAATAGTATAGCCTGGACAGAAGCAGTTTTGTGTGTATCTAGAAGCAAGTGTTTTTTGTTTTATTTTTTAACCAGTAAAGGATTACAGGTGACAAGAAGTTAAAAGTTATGACGTAGATGTTCTAGGTTTTGGACTTAGATTCTTGAAATTACAGGCAAGTTTCATAAAGGGATTTAAGTATCTGGCCTATGCCTTTCCCATTTCTTCAGGCTCAGCCTTGAGATACTGTCTCTGAATCCCTTGTGAGTGCTGCAGCTTGGGGTCACTGAAGCTCTGCTCTAGGCCTGTAACAAGCTGTAGAATGACAGGCAGTTCTGGGGGTGGGTTTATATGGTATGTGCTTGCTGCTGTTCTGGAGATCTCAGCTGAGTAAGGATGAAAGTGGATGCTGATTAGGTACCTTTTTAAGAAACCCTGTCCATTCTGTGCAGTGACATAACGCTGTGCAGAGAGAGGCTGAATTAAGGGCTGCTGAATTAAGGTCATGCAGACAACCTTAATACTGCCATTTTGAGACTTTTGAATGCTGGATTATGTGACCTTAATAGTATTATTTTCAAAAGTATTTTATTTGGATGTGATTTCATATATTTAGGTCAGACAAAATTGCTAGCAATGTTCTCCTCTGGCTCTAAAATCCACAAATCTATTCTTTTTATTAGCACTGCCAGTATGCAAGGGAGAATTCTGCCAGAGCTGATGAAAACCTCTAAAGAAAAGTCCCTTCTGAGTGTTGATAAAATCCTTAAGGGTATGCTGTCATTTATCTTTCAGATTCTGCACTGCTGCGCGCCCATTATCAGTGACAACAGCATCTGGGGTCTAGCAGTGGAAGGTTTAGGGTGTCCTGTTCCCCTACTCCCTGGCTCATCTTTAGCCCAAGCCCAGACTGATCAGCAGTTCTTCCTGTTGACTGTTATGTGTTGCTTGTGTGATGTGAAGAGTTTGGTTTCAGGTTTCTGTAAATCAAAATTCCCATTGCAGTCCGGTATGGAAAAAAATGCTTTTCCATCAAAAAAACACCTAATTTTTGCGGGTGACCTTTTTTTTTGTATGAGAGATTCTTTCAGATGGATGTTGGCTGTACATTTTGAAAAATGTTGTGGAGAAAACTTCCACTGATGATGACCATTTTATGCCATACTGAGCTAGAAATATGAAAGTTTAATTCCTGTCAGTGAAGAATTACTCACACCAGTGCTCGCAGGGTTATGCAAGTGAGTAGCTGCTTGCTGTTGTCAGTAAGGGGTTTATAGTCTGGCTCTCTGGGGACAGAGAAACCTACTCTCTCTAGGGTGTTCCATCCTGAGCCTTTTTATAATCATTTAAAAGTCAATTCAAGTGATAAAAGCTGTTATTTATTTTGGAGAAAATATGTTTTAAGGCATCAAAACTGCTTCATTATTTGGAAATACTTTTAGAATACATACTTGCTTTCCATAGAGCTCAAAAGACTATTTTCAAGTAACAAAAGACTTCCTAGCAGGTGGTGGATAAACATTTTATGCTTCCAATAGAAGCTGGGCTCATCTGTTACTGCTGTAAGTCTGAAAAGATAGTTGTTTACCAAAAAGATACAGCAGAATTTGCTACCAGCCAAATCTGACAATCAGCTATATCTGTCAGAATATGACTAAGGAATTTCATAGGTCTGCCTAATAAAAACAAAGCTTTCTGAACTATATTTAACTGTCCTTAACTGTCTTTCAAACTTGTAAACTTTCTCCTGTTGAGTTCATGACTTTTTTGTTTGTTTGTTTGTTTTCTCCAGGCCTGCAAAACAAAGGCATAAATGATTTGCTCAAAATCCACCTTCTGCCAGAGCAATGCTCAAACCCACCCTCACCTGAAGCCTCTACTAAGTGAATCTCCACCACAGCTGTATCCGGCTGGTCTGTGTTTTTCCAGTCCAGGAAGTAGTAAGCTTTGCAAGAAAATGAAGCATGTCCAGTCCAGACAGAACCCTCCGAGATTTTCCTTGCTAGGTTTTATCTGAGCATATATGAACTGTGACATTTTGAAGGCTTGTAACTCACCCAGACTTTGTCAGGCTCTCAGAAGGATAGGAAGAAGTTTTGTTTTGTCTTGTTTTTGACTCAAAGCAGATCCTGTCTTTTTTTTTTTTTTTTTTTTTTTCCAGATTGGTTGAAATAGTGTATTTCATTTGTATTCTCAGAAATGGCTGTATAATTTTGACTGAAATTTTCTGCAAAGGTTCAGCCTGAGATGGGTATTGATGGGGGAAACTAGCCCAAGTGTTGCCCAAGAGTAACAAACTGGGGAGGAAAAAAAAAAAAAAAGAGAAAATATAAAAGATATAATGCGTGAAGCGGGAAGCAGCCTGAAGAGGTGGTAGTATGGTAGTAGTGCTGCCAGCTACAAATTCTGTTAGACCTGGTGAATACTGGTAAGTTTAGAAAACACTGTTTTCGACTTCCTGTGGGTCAAGGAAAGTATAGGCAGATAAATAGTGTCTTTGTAGAGCATAGCCAGCAAGTTGAAGGAAGAGGTTATTCCCTTCTCTTCAACACTTGTGAGGCTTCATCTGGAATAATGTGTTTGGCGCTGGACTCTGTGGCACTTCAGGTAGTCAGGTCACAAAGATGGTTAGTGGCAGCATGAGGTGTGAGGGCAGGCTGAGGGAGCAAGCTAGATTTGTTCAGGTCTGACCGTACCTGTCGAACAGGTGGTGATGCCTATGTAGTTCTTAGTAGTGAGTATGACCTGGCAGGAAAAATCCTATGTGCTAAAGGCTTTAGGATAAGAAACCAGCTTTAGAGTGAGGCCCACATACCAGTGTATTTCCTTGGTCAGAAGGGACGTGTCCTTTGCTGGCTACTTTGCAGTGCAGCAGTGAGCTCTGCCTGCTCTGTAATGCCTTCATTTCTGGATATTGGTTAGTTGTAATAACATCCCACATACTTTTGTGCTGTGTCTGCTGGCTGAGAGGCCCAAGGCACATGCAGATCCTGTGTCTGCATTGTGTGGATAGACAGCTTGGGCTTAGACGGCAGAAAATAGCTATGAGGAACACAGCTTTCCTGCGCTTAGATCTATTCAGGTTGTTTTAGCTATCACACAGTGGATATGAGACATTGGTCCAGTGGAGTGGCTGCAGGCTGATGGCTGCTGGTTAGACAAAGTAAGACCAAAGCCATTCCAAACAGCAAGAAAAGAGGCTCCAGAATTACATCCAGAGCTGTGGCAGGCCTGCAGTATTCCACATCAGAGCCATGGCTGAGTTGTTGCACAGCTGGCCGAGAGGACATGCCTGCATATAAGCGATGGAGGCGAGCAGTGAGCATGGCCTGCAGCCTCCTGCCCCACTCCTCTCTGGCACTGGCAGGGTCAGTGGCTGCATGTCCAGAGCCAGTTCTTCCACAAAATGCTCTTCACTAGAAGTGTGATACCAAGGCAGGGAGGATGTTTTGCAGCTACAAAACTCACAACAGGGAGAAGTGCATCTCCAGTCAGGAGACTGGAGCGGAAATCTGGCAGAGCTGCAAGCTGAACCAAGGTGTCTCAGTTCTTAGTTCAGGGCCCTAGGCCTCAGAGCATCCTTCCTGATGTGAACATGCCACTGTGCTAGCTAGAGAACAGTTTTTTCAAAAGTGTCTAACTTTTCTCTTACTGCTGTGTTTAGCACTTTTTCTTTCACTTAATGTTTTTAATGAGAACAATGTTGCATATTTCCTTCTCCTCACCTTTCCTCCTACCACCTGTCAAAGGCATCCTCTCCTGTTTTTTGTTGCAACTGCTCTCCTTAGGCTGACTGCTCCTCTACTTTCTGGCTCTGTAATAATATTTGCTGCTATGATGCAGCAAGCAACCTGGCAGAGCGGCTGTGGCTGATCCTTCCCATTTGAAAGTCATCCAAAGTAGATACAGCTATGGTCACAAGTGCTAAGTAGAAAGCAGGCAATGCACCAGAGTTGGGAGCTCCCTATTTCCTTTTTTTTTTTTTTTTTTCTCCTGTCCATCTGGCTCCATCCCATACTGCTTAGTGGACACCATCATTGGTAAAATCTCTCCTCAGGTACAGTATGCTGTAGGGTGAAGAGACAGATGTTCGGTAGCTGCTGATGTGAACTTGTGCAATGTACTCACCTGAGGAGATGAGCACCACATGCAAAACATCTCCCTTTGACCTCACCTAAACTAATTTTAAGTGTGGTAATGCAGAGCTTTCCTAAAGAAACCCATTAGTCTCCCTTGTCTTTGGCAGAGAATGTCTTTTTGTTACACATAGGGATGTTGTACGCCATATCACAGCACAATTACAAAGCTGCAGGATAAGAAAGATGAGGACAAGAAAGATGGGTTAGGAGACCAGCTGTCACAAGGAAACGAGAGGCATCACGCAGGGAAAGAAGGCTCTGAGCGTGTTCTGATGTGATGCTGGAGGTTGTTGAGGTGACAGGCTGAGACAGCTGCTTTCCCCTTCCTGTCTGATTTTAGTAGTGCTGGAGGCAGGAACATGGAAAATTGAACTGTGTGTGCGGTGCTGTCAGATTCCTCTTTTCTCCCTTCCAGACCCCTTCCCATCACACACTAGCAATGCATCTTACTAACCTCTCTCCTCTCCCTCCTTCATCCCTCTAATTTAGCTGAAAATGCTAGTTGAAGCATACCTGCCCACTGTGAAGAGGAGGAGGTGCCTTGGTGGCTTGGGACTGTCCCAGGGGATTCCTGGGTTTGGTGTGGAAAGGCTTTGTTCTGCATGGATCCTGCTTCTTTTCAGTCACTATGTGTTATATGGGAAGGATTTCACAATGCAGAATCTGCTGCTGCTCTTATGGTTCTGCACTGTTTGAAGCCTGCTGGAGGCCTGCCGGATTAGCAGGTTTGATAGCTGCATTGTTCACTGACAAGGGGAAGGCCAACAGGCTTCACTGTTTTTAAGAATTATGTGATGCACGATTGTGTCATGTAAACCAGGGCTCCCTTTGAATTCCTTTGGAAGGAGACAAGGCATTTGTCCTGCAGCACTTGAGAGAATAAACGTACGAAGCTGCAGGTAGCTCTGTGGCAAACTTCCAAAACTCTAAGCTGTCTGTTTTAAAAGGTGTTTTCTTCACCCAGTACAAATTCTGTCTGGCACTGCAACATGTGCTACAAAAGGCAATACTTTGCAATAATGCAAAATAATTTCAGATCCTTAGTAAAAGATTCAATTTTTTTCCTCTATCATCTTAAATGCAACTGAACTGCTGGACGATTTCTTCTATATATGTGTTGTGCACATAAACAAGCATCTGCAAACACAGGCTGAGTTTTGTGTGTGTCCTATGTTGATCCCTGACAGTATTCCCTCACGTGGCTGATGACAGGCATACAGAAATCTTGCCAAGACCAGAAGCATGCTCCTGTATTACTCTGCAGGGCGTTTCTGCTTGGTGTGATCTCCACACAGTTTAGTAATGCTGAAACAGTGTAACCTACAGAAGGCAGCAGCCTTGTGTATGTGATACAATCTATGTTTAAAGGCAGAGAACACTGCAAGAAAGATCAACAACATGGAGATGTCAAGGAGAAGAGATATCTATTTTCATTTATTTATTTATTTATTTATTTATTTATTTATTTATTTAAGGGAGCCATTGGAGTTGTGGAGTTTGGGGAGAACTTAAAGCTTAAAGATAGTGGACTAGCATGGGGAAGCACCTTTCTATATGATCCTTTTATAGGATTATATTATCCCTTTTCAAAACAGCTTTAGAATATTTTTCATCACTAAACTCAGTTGTAGTCTCGCCTTTGTTGCTCATTGAATCTAACAGAAAACTCTGGCCTCCTGAAAATCAGACTAAAGTCTTCCAGATATATGAAAACTCTAGGAGACTGATTAATGGTGACCTTAGCAATCTCCAGCAATGGTTAGAGTTGTTAACCGTAAGTGTTATCAGCAGAATAGTAGAGAAAAATTAATGGTAACCACTCTACAACAGGTTTGGAGGTAGTAATTTCCAACTTCTATCCCTAGCAGTGACTGATATTCTCTAGCTTTGGGAATATCTTTGCTGCCTCAGTTTCCCACCTGCAAAATGAGTGTTTAGGAATATCCGAAAGGGATTTTGTGGAGCTCGGTGGTCATGAACTGGTTTGAAGATGGGAGTATTTACTATCTTTAGTGTCTGTATAGATAGCTTTTGCCTTTTAATTTGTTTATATCAGTTTCTTGAGGAAATGGACATTTTGCAGACATACTTCACTTGTTTTACATCCTCCATTAAGTAACTACTGATTCTGTTGAACAATTTCAAGCCAGCTGTAGGGTTAGAAAAAAAGGAAAATTTCTTAGAAGTTATGTGAAAATAGTTATTTGGGTAGAGCAGAGACCCAACAGAGGAGAAGATGGGTGGAGTCGATATTAAATTAAGTATTAGAGTAGCAGATGCCACATGCAGTCAGCATATATAAATCCCCCTTCCACGGAGAAAACATTGACTGAGGTTTTTGCATTTGCACATTGGGAAATCCAGATCATTCATAGGAACACTGGCATTTTTAGTCTTGCTGCTCTCAAAACAAGCGCTGTTGCCAATGTGTCTTGATGACCCTTCTGTCACAACGAGCGTGACTTGTGACTGTAGTATCACTTCAGGAAGTGGATCTGGAACCTTAATTCTTCCTCGTGTCCCGCTTTTGTCTTTTCCCCTAAGGGTTCTTTCTTCACCCTGCAGTCAGTGCTGGTACTAGTCACCCAAGAACTACCCAGCTTCACTCTGACTTCTTTCACCTGCAAGGAATGCCGCATACAAGAGAAATTGTTTCCTTTTTTTTGCTAGGACTGTAGGGGTAGAGTTGGAAGTTGTCACACATAAAAGAGATGGCTACAAGGGCAGCTATGAGCAGAGACAGAGTATTGCTAAGCCTAGCAGCTTAACCTCAAAATGTAGTGAAATGGAGTTGCAGTGCAAGAGGCTGAAACAGTTGGTCAGTGAAACAAAAGTGTTGGCTTTTTGTTTTTTGGGTGTTGTCTCAGGGCTGGGGGGAACTTCCACAGTTTCTCCCTCTTTAAAAAAAGTTACTTTGAAAATCAGTGTCCAGATTATATGCAAGAAACAGTGACATAGCAGTGTCGCATTTTGTCTTTGTTACATGATGCAAAAGCAGAAACAGAACTGAAAAACAAGCTCCCTCTTTCCACTCTCTGTTTTCCCCCAGCAATCATGGCAGTGCCATTGACATGGGAGGCCATGACCACATCGCCCTGCCTAAGGAAGTAGAACATAGCAAATATGCCCTGTCAGATAGCTCTGCCTTGGGTGCTAGAACAAGATGTGGTAAAGGGTGCACCTGCTTCTGCTGTTTGTCTGCTTGAGGGATTAAAATGCAAGAGGATGTGAGGAGACACGACAGCTGCTGCTGGGCAGCGAGGGTCTAAGTGATGGTCCCGCAAGTGTCTGAGGTCCACGAATAGCAGCACTACACCTGGAAATTCTACAGAATTTTTACTCTTTGAATTCATCATTGCTGCATAAAGAGGCAGCTGCAGCAGATGCAGTAACGTCCTGCTTTGAGGTATAGCTTTGCCTCAATATGTGTAATGTTTACGGATAGTGCGTTGCTTGGCATAAATGTTCCGCTGTCAGCTGTACTACAGATACATATGCCCATTCACAAATAGATCAGAAACTTTTTATCTCCTCACTTAGACTGGACTTGGGTGTGTCCCCATACCGACTCTGAATTGTAACAGCTCCAGGTTGTTGCCAGTCATTTATGTCTTGACAAATATCTGCAGAATAATAGTTACTTGATTGACCTGATCCTTGGAGAACACAGAATCGTAGAATCACTTGTTGGCTGGTTGCCATGGTGGAGGTATGTTGTCTTGTCTGAGATTTCCCACACAGAAACTGCAAACCTTGTAGCTTTTCAGAAGTTGAGATGTAGTCAGACTTATGATCTTTGTAATGTTGTTTATGCATCCCTTGAGCAGTAAGATCCATAAACCGTGCACTGTAGTGCTGGATGAGAATCAAGGTATGAGTGTTTTTTTGTTAGCTTCTTACACAAAGCATATTATGACCTAATGACATTTTTTAAACCCTCATCCTAAGGTGAGAGAAGGCTGCCAAATTATCCTATACTGTATGGAAAAGTAGAAAATGTCTTTTGCCATGACGCTGTGCAACAGGTTCTTCCTCTCTTTCTCGCTCTTTCTGAACATCGCCAGTACCTACCCTCCCTAGGTCTCTCATAATCAAAGGACAATTTTCCTCAGCCTGTCTTTGGGATTCTGCTTGGTGTCATTGTGCTGATGGTCTTTGTCTTTCCCTTTGCTACCTGGAGACAAGTAGTTCAGACTTGGTTTGTGGAATGGGTCTTGCAAAAGCAACCCACTATAACGCAGGGGATGGAAGTGGGATATGTGAGATGCCATGTTTCCAAGAAGGATGCAGAGATCAACAAATTATGCCTTCTGATATACTTATTCCACAAAGAGAATTAAGCAGGAAGTCACTCATTTAGCACCGTGATGAGATCAAGAGGAAAAGTAGATAAAACAATTCATTACTGCTTAATAAATGCATGAGAACAGATAACTTAATTTCTGTTCATGCTTGATGTTTGCAGGATTAACTGTGTCTGACTCAGTATGTGACATTAGAAATAAAACATGAAATAGTGGTTGAAGAAATGTCCCTGAGAAAATGATTCCATATCCAGGCCTTATCTCATGACATTTGTTTCTGGCACTGTCACAGGACTTACGGAAACTAACTACAGTCAGGGAAGCAAGCCCAGCATTAAATGATTAAATTGCGTAGTAGAATCTCTTTGATTGCAGTACTTGGTACCCGTGTAATCGAGATGCTAGACAATTTAAAACTGGGCGTGGGTCCATGGGTACAGAGATGCCAGTGTGAAAAACATGCCAATATTCTAGATTATCATGCTCTCATTGCCAATGGTAAGTAGTATTCATCATTCAAGGTGGATTAATCAGGGGGAAAAAATCAACTGTTAGATTTCACTTTTGTGAATGTACAATTTCTGTTGCATTTTGGAAAGGAAAATTTCTGTCATGCTAGTTTTCATTTAATAATAATGAAATACATATACTAAAAATAATAATCCTCTTTAGG
>VXAV01008649.1:114636-133699 GCA_013399715.1 Alectura lathami
AGAGTGTGAAAATAAGCTCTGATGTGTTAGTGTCTTTTGTGTTTATTCCACTGCAATACCTTTAGGAGCAAAAGATTCTCAGCAGGACAGACTTTCTTATGCAGACTTCAAAATGGCATTCAGATAACAAGATGAAACATGATAGTTTCCATCTTGGGGATGAACATTTTTATTCTGTTCATATTTTTCTCTTTTCTCTTCTTCCTACATTTCTTTCCAAACTGTAAGTTTGGCTAAAGATTTTCTAGGCATATAGAACTGAAATTTCTGCTCTGAAAGTATAGGTTTACTGCAGAAAATTGAGACATGTTAAATTGATCTCTGATTCTGAAACAAAAAGTAATTATTATAGATTACTTTCCTCTCACAGTCGTGCTATTTCAGTACCTGTAATCCCTTAAAAGTATCAGGAAGAAAAAACAAACAAACAAACAAACAGAAAAAATACTACACACAAAACAGAAGAATGTTGTTCTTTTTCTCTCACCTCTACTGCTTTTTAATCTGACTTGCTGAAGGACATGATTTTCAGGGCATGGAAATCAAGCCCTTGCTACCTTGCTTACCACATGCTCCGCCTGGTTGTCAGCAAGATCAAAATGACTTCAGATAAGAAAAGACAGAAGTCACCTGTGATACTTAATGGGGGCACATAGTTCAAATACGTAAAATCTGGGGCTGCAAACTGCTGTTTATTTTGTTGCAGTGCACTACACAGCCTGTGACTTACTTTCAGACTATAGGGCTTCCTTTCAGAAGATGTTAGAGTACAAATTAAATAGCCTTGATTAGCCACTAGTTTTTCCCATTTTGAATAGTCTGTCCCCTTTTTCTGGTGAGAACTAGATGGAAGTCAAACTGTGATTTATGGCTACAGGTGAAGGTGTTAACTCATTGGATCTGGCAGCATGATTTTATAGACCACAGAAAGAGAAGGAAAGAGGCAATAACCTGTGAAGACAGTCTGTATCATAAGAGGGATTGAAGAGGATTAAATGGTTGTTATACAAAGCTGTGTTTAGAAAGGTCAAATGATGAAATGAAGCAATAAATGAGATCCTTAGCTTTTGTTTTGTTTTATTTTATTTTATGTTTTATTTTATATTTTATTTTATTTTATTTCATTTATTTTATCGTCCGTCTTTTGTGTTGATGTGGAGCAGCGGAGGACCAACTGCAGTGGCTATGTCTAAGCTATTGGAAGTACTTTACAGGACCAACTTTCAATGTTTTTCCAGAGCTCCTTTAGGACTGACCTGAAGGTAATCTAGCCTTTCTGTGGCTAAGGACAGTCTCAGGTGTTCCCTTTACTTATGGCATCATGCCATTCCTGTGTTGCCTGTCTTCAGGACATGTCTTGAGCACATCCTCTGACGCAAGCAGAGCAGAGCTGTTCCAGGGGCTGTCAGGTATGCTACAAACTAATATTTACTCAGACATGCTAGATCTACTGTTGCATTATTTGGTGTGGGTAATGTCCGTGAGGTAATTTTGGTGACATGAGGCAATGACAGGTTGGCATGTAAGTATTTGGGTGAAGAAAGCTGCTGCTAGAGGTTGGATGTCTGTTGGTACCACTCCCTAAATTAGGTGGATTAAAACTACTCTATTAGTTTTGTCTGCATCTGAAGCACAAGACAGATATGCAATTTTTTCTGAAACAAACAAACACCAAAACAACAAAAATACAAAATTAAAAAAAGAACAGGCAGAAACTGTAAAAACTGGAAATTTGTCTTGGCACCATGTCTACTCCTGGCACATAAGGAATTACTTCTGGGTAAAAGCACAGTTTTAGCTACTTTGTCCAAAAAGCTTTTAACATGCAGGTGTTCCCCAGCAGAGTGGCAGCTGCTGCTGTCCAGAGATTGTAATGTATGTGTTAAGTGGAAGCAAAAAAAAATGGATGTTGCTACTGAATAACATCTCTCTCACTTTGATATTTTTTATGTTGCGTGGACCAACTAGTGATGTAGATTCTCCATCCTAATTCCATTTTCATCCTGTTAACAGAAAATTTTTCCTCCTTCCTTATCAGCATAAAACTGATGAATAAGAAACAAATCGTTTTTCACATACTCTAATTTCTAAAGAGACAGGGTAGAGCATTCAAACTTCACGATGCTTAACCCAACAGAATATTTTGATTCTTGCCTATTACTGTTTTTCTTATTCATATCCGGTTCACTTTTTTTGTTCATTTCTTGGATTAATGCCTAGCATTAATGCTCGTCTCCCTGGTCATACCATTAAAGCAAAAAAGCTTATTTACATGAAATACATTACATTATCCTCTAGTTTTGGAAATGGCTTCAATCTTTTCTCTAACAAGTAATATTTGGTAGTTTGAGAGACTTAGGAGTGAAAACAAGTAATATCTAAATACTGTAAATATAAGGATAAATACAAGACTACTATTCCCACTTTGTAATAGTCCGTTCTTTGATTTTTCTAAAAACAGAAGAGTTGTTCTTGCAATTTAACATCTTAATTTGTTCCAGGCTGAAAACTATGACTTCAGATTTCACAGTGAAAACATAATTCATGAACAATAAATCACTATTTCTATGCTCATGGCTAAGTAAAAATGGGTTTCATATCAGTAAGCAGATCAAATTAATGCTTACATTCATGGTTTTGTAGCGTCCAAGACTGCAAATTTACTTGGCAGTATTTATCCACAGTGAATGGCTCCCAGTCTGTCATATAAACTTGCAGGTATGAGTTTAACAGGTGAATTTCTGGGTTCACAGATTATAACAAATACAAAAACCTCTCTTCTGTTTTAGAGATATATTTATTCAAGCATACATATGCATTGATTATAAATAAATAAATAGAATTACCCCAACACATTGAACAAAAAAATGGAAGAATAACAAATCAGCACCATAGCAGAAAACATCACAAGGAGATTGATAGATAATTTCTCACTGTGGAGAACAAACACTTTTGCAGATGTTTGTTCTTACTTGTAATTTTTTTAATGGTGTTGACAATGAACATGACTAACTCCAACTTCCATCTTTCTTCAGCAGAATCTGACACAGTGCATCTGTTATTTTTCATTTTATATTTATCTCCCTTAATTTTTAAAAGACCAATGAAATAAAGCTTTCCTTTCCACTCTTCGCTAAATTTATTACCTGAATGTCTTAATTGTTTGATTATATTCTGTTGTGAAATAGAAACCTGTACGCTCTGTGCATTTCTGGAAATGCAACTGACAGTACAAGGATGTATTTTCCACGTGTTGTGTAAGGTTCCCTATTATTTGATAAAACAAAATTAATGATGCAGAGTTGCTAGAAGACAATTCATATGTGCTGTATTTGGGCATGCAGTATATTGTTTATACTAAATCATATTTCAACTATTTCATTTTAATTTGTTACATTACTGAAGATGCAGGGAGGAAAGCACCCGCATTTTTGTTTATCCTCGAAGTCCAGTTGAAGGCCATGTGGGACTGTCAGCTAGGCACTTTTTTCTGCTACGTTATGTGGCCTGGAATATATAATCTAGGAGAACTGCCAAATCTTGAGAAAAAACAGTGCATTAGGTTTACAAAACCTCATGCTTATATATATACATATGTATGCTTATATATATATATATATGTAACTATTAAAAAAAAAATGTTCAAGTAATTCTAAGAGGATGTGCTGAATGAATGCTTTTACAGTTTTCTGTGTAACTACAGTAGAAAAAGTCGTTTCATGGAGGAGCCTCCTGAAGAAGAACTACCTGAAGGGAAGTTGCAGCAATGAGGTTTGTCTCTTTTCTCAGGTGATCAGTCATAGGACATGAGGAAATGGTCTCAGGTTGCACCAGGGGAAGTTTAGATTGGATATTAGGAAGAATTTCTTCACAGAGAGGGTGGCCAAGCATTGGAATGGGCTGCCCAAAGAAGTGGTTGTGTTTCTGTCCCTAGAGGTATGTGGATGTGACACTAAGGGACATGGTTTAGTGATTTAGTTTAGTAGGTCAGGTTGATGACTTGATGATCTTGAAGATCTATTCTGACATAAATAATTCTGTGCTTCTATGAAAATGAGACTCTTGCATAATCTTTTGGTTCCAGCAAGCGGTCAAGATGAGCATACAATATTTCAGGAGTAATGGTAAGGGAAAAACTGACCACAGTCAGATGACACTTTTAGAATCATAGAATCACAGAATGGTTTGGGTTGGAAGGGACCTTAAAGACTATCTATTTCCAACTTCCCTGACATGGGCAGGGACACCTCCCACCAGACCAGGTTGCTCAGAGCCCCATCCAGCCTGGCCTTGAACACTGCCAGGGAGGGGGCATCCACAGCCTCTCTGGGCAGCCTGTGCCAGTGTCTCACCACCCTCACAGTCAAGAATTTCTTCCTAATATCTAGCCTAAATCTCCCCTCTTCCAGTTTGTGGCCATTACCCCTTGTCCTGTCGCTACATGCCCTTCTATAGAGACCCTCCCCAGCTCTCCTTCAGGCCCCCTTCAGGTACTGGAAGGCCGCTGTCAGGTCCCCCCAGAGCCTTCTCTTCTCCAGGCTGAACAACCCCAAATTTCTCAGCCTGTCCTTGTAGGGTAGGTGCTCCAGCCCTCTCTGATCATCACCTACGAAAAGTAAACCAGAATGGTCTATTCTTTACACCATAAAACTTGTTTGGAATATCTAAACTGCAAAAGTGCCTCCCACAAAAGCAGCTGCTGAGTACAATTACCTGAAGTGTCTAAGTACTAACAACACAGGTACAGCACTATTGTGACAAGTTCTGATGCCCAGTGAAAGACTGTGAGCCTTACAGTGGCTTCACAAAGTACCTTATCTAAGCTCCTTACCTCCCTTTCAGTGTGAAAAAGAATTTAGACAGCTAAATGCCTTTGCATATATGAGAAGTGTTGCCTTTTAGCCTCAGGGAGAATAACACTGCTGACTAAAAGGGTGTTTTGGGTGTATATCTTATTTAACATTGCTACAGGGCTGAAAACTTTCCGTCTTTAAGTATAGTTCTCTACTGATTTATTCTTATTCATCTCAATTTTCCTCAGTGTTCACGACTGTCCTTTCTACCAAAGAATCCTTCTATCTACTTCAGGACAATGGTGAAGGCCACGTTAAGGTATTCCTACTCTCTGTCCCTAGTGGCTAAGCACCAAACGCTATTGCTCATACACTTGACCTTGCGGTGTGCAATGGTATGCCTCCTCTTTGACTCCAGCCCCAGGTTAGAATCAAAGTTGCATTAATATGAATACTGCAATGTAGGAAACATATTTAAAAATACTCCGTTTTCCAGTAAAATGTGTTAAAATTGCCATATATATATGGCAAATCTTGGTTATTTTCCCAGGGAAATATAAAATAAAATGAACCCCGTTACACCTAAGGCTCAGCATAAATTCCTATTGCCAACTCTTGGCTACAGGGAGTTCTTCTGGCTTGGTTATAGAATCATAGAATCATTAAGGTTGCAAAAGACCTCTAAGATCATCTAGTCCAACCATCATCTTATGATAAACTGGACAAACTCTTTGGCAGTGTTGAAAGCATATGATAACATTAGCTGGCAAAAACACTCTCCCTCTCCTTTTCACAGCCTTCTGTTTTAAACTGTAATTCTGGTCACACAAGTGATAATCTATGTGCCCATGTGGATGAAGATTTACGCTAATAACGTTGCAGTGCCTGAATTAAATGCGCACAGAAAGAGCAGTCTCGGTACCAAGGATAATTCAGAGAAGTATGCCCAGATGCATGCTCATTTCATTTGAGTTTAGATATAAATTCATTTTCTAGAAAAGACATTAGGTCATATTTATTAAGACTATGAATGTCTTCACAGTTCAAAGGGGTTACTTGGGCTTTGCATTTTATGGTTTCAGCATTGTTTCTGCTTTTATTTTCGATGTGTCTATTTGGTTATGAAATCTTTACTGAGTTTGTTTTGAGTCAGTCCCTTTAAAAAGTAAAGATAAGAGAAAAAATTCTTTCTCTGTTCTGAAAGTGAATATGTGCCTTCATGAAACTGCAGGGAGACTCAATGTATTTATAAAGTCTTTTATAATCAAGTGCTAATGAGAAGTACAAGGACAGATGTTTATTCTAAAGAGTTGCAGAACTGCAGATGTTTACCCTGATGAAGGGCCTGCTATCCCTTGAGGGACAGTGAACTAGAAATTGAATGTGACCACTAACTATTAGAAAAATCTATTCAACAAAGAAAACACTTCAGCCATAAGGTAGAGTAATAGCTTCCATGACTACATATTTAGGAGAGAAATTGCTTGACATGTTTAAAAAGGCTTGGCTTTCTCATCTGGATTTGCTATTACACTAGATAAGAAGTAGACAGATCAATTTTGTTTATGGAATAAGCTGCACAGAGCTTCACTGAAGATTGTTAAGAGAAAAATTTGTCTTGGACAGGAGGTTTGGATATTGTGAATAATTTTGAATGTGTTGCACATGGCAAAGAAACTTCATTGCTCTCTGCCATTCTGTAGCAATCACATCTATGTATGGTTTCTGCTGATGTGGAAGTCATCACATTTAAAGCAACAAAATAGCTGCCTGAAACCAATGAGAAAAAAAAAATCATTTCTGAGGTGTTTTTCTCTTCCCTCTTTAGCTTTCATTAAAGAGAATTTAAGATGAAATATTTGGGAAGCTAAATGAAATATTGTTTCTAAAGCACATTATCGTACACATCGGTCTCAGTAACTTAAAATGATCATCCCAGCCTTCTGGTGATTTAATTGCCTCTTGACTTAGTCAGGTCCAGATAACCTGACAATGATATGTCCCCTCCTTCTGGTAATTATGCCAGATTGGTGCATATTGAGGATACCACAATCTCTCCTTTGCAAATTAGTTTGCCAGTTTTATTGTTACTCACAGATTGTCCCTATCTATTGATGCAAAGTGGTGCCTAGAGATCCCATCCAAACCAAATGATTTTGTAATTCTGTGCAAAATGTGCGGGGTACATAACAAATGTGTTAGTGCAAATACTAAGAGAGATCAATGACCTCTAAGTATTGGAAGAAATATGACCAGAAATGTTCTTGTGAGGCTATAAGCAATAAGGAGACATCAGCAATTTGATTTCTGAATAAAGGAAAAGTCTATACAACTCAGTTTTAAAGCTTGATGAAATCACCTGCCAAAGATAAAACGCAAATGAACTGAGTAGCACTAGGACTTACATGAATTCCTCCTGAGCAGTATGGTTTTGTGGTATCAGTAAACAACTGTGAAAAATTCATTTCATGCTCATCTACTGTAGCAAAATTGCTGATTGAATTGCTACAGGAAGGTAAAAAATGGGTCATGGGAACACCAAACAGTGTGGTGCAGCTACACAAAGGTTTGTGTATTCTCATATTGTTTTATCTGTGACCTTGTCTTGTGGTGCCTTTCTCCTGGGATCTGGAGCTGTGATCTCATACTGATTGCCAGATGGCAGCGGGAAACCCAGAGCGCGTGTACTGACAAACGGTGGGGAAAAAACAGCCGTGCAGAGTAGCTGCACGCTGCCAGCACAGCGGCAAAGAGCTAGAGCCGGGAGAGAGCCCTGAGATACCTGCCAAGTTGAAACCCTGTGTCTGAGCAAGGGGCTGCAGGTCTTTTCCAAACTGCACAAAGAAAAATGGATGAGCTTTGAACAGATATGCAGGGCATACAGATATGGGCTTGCCATTCTGCTTGCTATCCTGTGCAATAGGAAGCTTCCAAACAGGCTGTATATCGGTATGATTTTGTGTGCGTATGTGCAGGGTTACGTTTTTTAATACTTAATCAGCCTAAGAGAGGCACAAGTGAGCAGGGCTGATATATGGAGCTCAGTCTAAAACCCTAACAGTCTCCTGTCCATGAAGTGGCACCTTTCCAAGTGTTTGGCCAGGCAGTAACTTCGTTCTGATCAACTGACACTTCTAACAGGTGACTATTGGTTTATTATAGCAGGGATTTCTGGAAGGTGGCAGATACAGATAGATGTCCATTTTTACCCCTAACAGGGCAGCTCACAGAAATCAGTTCTCATCAGTGCATTTTTTGCTCTCCAGAGAACTGTTTTTATTTTGCTAGAAATTTGCAGAGCAAATAAAGATAGCCGGAGTGGTTGAAGGGGGAGCTCACATCTGTTGTGCATCCTATTCTGTATTCCCTTTTGGTTATCTGCATTTTATTCTGCTATCTTTCATCTTTGTTGTAATTGCTCAAGTTATTCCCCTGTTGCTCCTGCCTCCAGAGAAGGATGTGCCTTTACATGCAAGACTACTGCTTACTCTTAGTGTGTATTTTCTTACTCTGTTATTATTATTTTTTTTTTCTCCCACAGTATTGGCTTCTACTACTATTAAGGAAACATCCCTCCCTGAGCTGTTGAGGTATTTCTTTTTGGTCCTGTAAATGTCACTGTGTTTGATCAAGCAGAAAGAGGCACGTGACAGTGGAGTGGTAATGCCGTCATCTATAGGGAAGGCTTCCTCCTCTGGAAGGTACGGTGCATGAAGATATTACGAGTTTTTCTAAATCTGCCTTTTCTTGGCACCTACAGCCTGCCTGGAGCCACAGATCTTTAACAGCATTAAGGAAATGAAACTTCTTTATACTTTGTTACTTTTTTTCAATGAGGGTTTATACTGGTGGAAAAACTCTGATTCCTTCATTCTCTATGAAGCTGGAGAACAAGATTTGGATGGGGAATAGGAGAGAAACTGCAGCCATCTCAGAGCTTCTACAGAGACTGTTTTAGAAGTGCTTTGGGGAGATTGGATCCCTTCTGGAAATATTCTCTAGCTACTCTCAGCCACTGTACCCAGTCTGGTAGGTACAGTAATCAGTATCCCCTTGCCTTTCAGCTCTTATCTTTGGGGTTGACCTATGAATTGCAGAAAGTAAACCCCTAAAGTTTGTATATCTGGATTAGATACAAACTCTTGCTGTGTATGGTGCCTTAGTACACGTGGTCAGCACTATAGTGCTGGAAGGGCACAGCTATAATGGCACATCAGTGGTCCCTGAGGCAGCAGTATTCAGAGAAAAAAATAGTTGACTACCTGAAGCTTTCTGTTTGTCTATGAGTCAAATTTGGCTTTGACTTCTTTGATGAGAGGAGGAGCAGAGAAGCAACTCCCACTCTGCTCTTGAGTCCATACAGGTTGGACTCTATCTGAAGCATCATGTTATTCTTCTGTCATGATTCAGGCTAGATTTCAAGGCTAAAGTAGAGAAGCTGTTTCTTTCTGGTACTAATCCTTCAAGATTTTCCATTTCTGTTTCTTCCAGCTTAGATAATCAGCAATACATCCTGAGATAAGAAACTGAAAAGTGATTTAGCCAAGATTTACTCACCTGGACTATGTGAAGAAAGCCAGGTTTCCTGATGGCGTTGTTCTATAATTAACTGTTCTTAATGCTTGTAAAATTCGTGGCCACACTCTAAAATGGATAACATGGCACACTGAAATTTTCTATCTATTAGCCTTCTAAATTCAGTCCTTGTTCTGAATATGGGGGCTGGGTTGTTTTAATCAAGATTAATACAACACTACTGTAACTGCATTTAGTTCTTCATGGCAACAGTACAACCCCCATAGACTTAGCTGCATTCAAGTGTAACAAATGAAAATTTGCACAGCAATTGCTTCAAAGGACAGATACATCTAACATTCCTATTAGCTGATCTGATGCTGCAGGATTAGCAAGAAAGATCTTTGCCCCCACAACAGGCTGACATGACTGGATATGTGGCTGACAGTTTTGACAAGCAAAGCAGTTTTGTCTTGTGCTGGTCATTTACTTATATTCATAATTTTTCTTTAAATTGTTCAAGTTGTCCCAGGTTTGAAGTTCAGCTGTTTAAAAGTTGTTCTTCAGTGCTAAAAACCTGTTCCAAATAAGTACAATCTTGCAAAAGAAAATATAACAAACCTCTTTGCTAACTGATTGAAACACACAGTCTGCAGGAGTTACTTCAAGGCTCCTTGCTGTTCTTTTCAGTCTTACCTTGCTCAGAAAATGAACAAAAAATAGCTGTTACCTTATTCTAGATGGAATAATTATAGCTTACAGACTTGTAATGTTCTCTCCACTGTAAATTGGAAAGAGGAAACTGGTGACCCTGAGGAAAGGATGGGCAAAGCGGGAGCGCTTGTGACCTTCTGTTGGCCATTATTCTGCCGGGATGTTGAATGAGAAAAGAAGATGGGAGCCTTGTTGTTTTGGAAACGAATGACTAGTGAAACTATCCCAGTACCCTTGGCTCTCAGCAGTTGAAGGCTAGTGTATGAGTGAGGAACATCTTTATTAGTTGTGAAGTGTCCAGTAGTGAGTAGCAAGGGTGGCTGAGAAACAAAAGACTGTTGGTTAAAAATATATTTTAAAATTATCTTTTATTTTTAGTAAGTGGAAAAACTAATATAACATCAACAAAAATGACTCCCCTACTACAAGTCCAGATTCAGCTGTGCTTTAGGCTTGATTGGCCATTTGTGAGAAAATTAGCATTAAAACTATCATAACTGCATACAGGTACACGACGTAGGTTTTTGTCTTGGGGTGGTTGGTTTTTGTTTGTTTGTTTGTTTTCTTTCTTTCCTTCTTTCTTTCCTTCCTTCTTTCCTTCCTTCTTTCTTTTCCCTTGGAGTTGAAAATCCTTCTCTCAGATTATAATTTTTATTCATTTCACCTCCTTCTTTACTAATAACTCATGTCACAAGAAGCCAAACAGTTTATCTCAAACTTTGTAATATAGACATTTTCTTTGACTGAATCAGTGCAAAAGTATCTTTACAATCATAAACAACAAACCAGTTAGCAACATGGCCTATGTATTATTAAACTGCATACCTCAAATGGCCATTGACATCTGGTGCAAGCTAAAACTCTCTTCTAAGGAGAAGAAAGTGTTACTTCTGCTTGATTACTCTTCTTTAATGCTCCCAGCCATGAGGAAACCTAGCATAAGTGACAACTTCCCACCTTCCCAGATGTTACAGCTTTATTTGCAAAAAGCATCATAAAACCAACAAATGGTAGTATGTTGTACACACGCTTAGTTGCATGATGGGCTATTAATCCCAAAGCTAAGTGCCTCACTTTTCTCATTGATTCATACTCTCTCTTGAGGGTATCAACTCTAATGAAAGAACAAAATGAAACCTTTCCTTTCCTATTGAGGGGGGAAAGTCAAACTCCAGTTTTATCTTGGGTTACATTTCCTTCATTAGGGCAGACTTTTGGGAGACTTTTGAGACTTGCTTTGCAACAGTGTTAGGAAGAGAGGCTGTTACTTCTCATACACCAAGACATGCTCCTTCTTCTCATACTGGAAGCACTGAATGCAAATGTATTTCTAGGAAATGGATCTGCGCTCCTTATTCCAACAGCTTTGTGCCATCCTTGCTGCAGACACCTACAGAGAGACTTCATGGCTTTCTTTGCAGTAACTTTGTATCATGCCCTTCTGGAATACTGTTTTGGCAAGTGAGAAAAGCTGATCTCTGCAATGGTTAATGTGAAGAGGAGCAAATTGACTGAATTTCTTTGCCCCACTCCCTGTGGTATCTAGTCAAGCATGGCAGCGGCACAAAGGCAGAGATGACTGTTGCCATTGGCTTACTGGAAAGGCGAGATAGATGGCTGTGAAGACGTCTGTTATCTTTTACTTTAGCTGCCATCACCGTTGTTCTGTTAGAGGTTTGTCTCAGAGGGAAAGAAAAGAAAATTGCTTGCTTTATACGTATGTAATGTTCAGTCAATTTAACAGTAAATTTATCCTTTGTGTCTCTTTTCCCCAGAGCTTAGACATGTACGAGAGTTACTTCTGGTAAGCAGAGTGTAGGATATTCACGACAGAATAAGGAGGGCATTTTTCTCCAGACCTGGTTGAGAACATAGGAAGGGAAGAGCTCTGACTTCTTTGGCTATACTACAGCCCAGAATTTGTTAGAGAATTAATTTTTCCTTGAGCCTTCTAAAACTACTGTGTGTCCCTGCTGAAAAATTAATCAGTAGCTCTGTGCGAATATAAATGAAAGCCTGTTGAAAAATCATTCTAGATATTCATAGAGTTGATAGTCCATCTTCCTCACTGTTTAAAACAATTAAAGGAATTTAGATCTGGTCAAGGTTAATGAATACTGGGAAACTTGGCTTTTCTCATCATCTTAATATTATTAATTATTGATTTAAAAATTTCTTACATGACATAGAAGGTAATGATTATATTTCATCTGAGAATAGTTTGGATATTATGACATTGCAGAAAGTTTAAGTGCATGAACAAGAGTTCAAGCTTAAAAGCATCTAGTAGTGTCTTGGAAAATGATATTGAATGGCAGTTACCAAGAGAAATCTCTACCTCTAAGACAAATACAGTGACTGAAGAGAGTCAAAAACATTTTGACATTTTATGCCAAATTTCTCAACATCAAGGAGAAATAAGGTGGAGAAAATATCACTTGATCTTTTATGAGACGTGTATTTTGTGAGATGTATTATTTTGATAAGCAACTGTTACAAACGTTAAAGAACTTGAGATAAATGATAATGGGTAGGTCTTGGTAGTTAACACACGCAGGAGACCTGTCTACTTGTTTGTGACCAAGACTTATCTGGGTTTTGAGTTTGGAGGTGTAACAGTGTATGCTGAAAACGATATATTATACTTAACATCTTCACAAGCAAAAGTAAATCTAGTGCAGAAGTGAGCTCTGCTGTTCTGCTTTTCATTTATAAGAGTACTTTGGGTTGGATTTATGATTCTTTCATGTAACAGCACTGGTACACAGCCTTCCTGGGACACAGAGGGGGATGCCTGCTTGCTCCCCACCCCTAGTGGAGCTGGCTGCAGCAGTGATGCTCCTGTGCTGTGTTGTACAGCTAAACAGAACTGTCATTGCATCACTTAGTCAGAGATTGTATCCCTCCTTCTACTATGCTTCCTCCAGAAATCTAAGATTAATCAAATGTACTGAGAGGAGATAAAATCAGAAATTATAAACAGGAAGATCAGAGGTATTATCACAAAAGAAATGGAAAATTTTATGCCCAGAGGACTGCTCTGTTTCTGCCACCAAACTGTGCAACACAGATGATGCAGCTATCTGAATGGGTGAATTAAACTTGCTTTGAAGGCTTCAATTTTTATACCCATTAGTTATGCTTTTGTTTTCAGATCCAGAACACTTTTTTCAGCACCACTTGAGTTTTCTTCCTTTTTAATACTTTTTTCCCAGTTGACTTTGACAATGTCTCGTATATAAGGGCCTTAAAATACCATGCTATTGTAAACTTGATCTTCTGCAAGCTGTATCACAGCCAGGTAGGATTAGGGATGAGACTGTCTGTTTAAATTCCATTGTGGCAAGGTGTGCCTGCAGATGTTGAGGGGAAGCTGAGAGAACTAGAGTGAGACAGTTGCCAAGGGACAGAAGAGCTGATGCTATTAGGTAAGGGACAGAAGAAATGGAAAAAGTTTTTCTTTCTTTTATTTATTTATTTTTTCATCTGCAGAACACTTAAGATAAACTTCCCTATTATTTACAGTGATCTAACGCTTCTCTGAAGAATAAGAACACCAACATCAGCAGGTCTGTTGCTCTTTTCTTAATCATCTCAATATTTGGAAAATTCACTCATTGTTTTCCCAAGCTTTTCAAAAGTAAAAAGTCCAGTCCTGCATATCTGGCTGACCTTATTTTTGAGGGAAAAGCATACTTCCCCTCTCTGCAGTTAGCATTCTGTTCTGCACACTCTTCTAAGAGTGAAAACATGAAAACTGATTTTCACTCAGGTTCATTTTTTTTTTGTTTCACTTACATATTTTGTTGTGCCTACTTCTTCAGCCACAGAAGAAAGGTTTGTTTTGCTTTGTCTGTTTGGGTTCATCATTTCTTTCTGTTTTTGATGGCTTGTTTGTTTGTTTTCTTTTTAAATATATGGTGTTTGGAGCATTGCTCTCCAACATAATTTTGCTAAAATCTTATTGCCAAAGTAGGCTAAAATGCAATAGTTGTCCTTTTAGATAAGAGCTGCATAGAAAAAAAACTGTAGATGAAATTCCAGCCTCATTCTCAAACTGTTATGAGTGCTCCATTGAGAACTTTTCTACAGAAAAATAGCTCTTATTACTCAATGTGGGGGCAATGGCTGAGGCTGAGGTGGAACATTGTTAAGAAGACAGCTCCAGACAAGACTAGAGTCAATGATTGGGAATGAAATTCTCTGTAGGTAGTAGTGCATTAGTGTGTCTTTCTTTCCTTCAGGCTGAGCTTTAACTTTCAGTATAATGGAGAGTTCCCTTCTCCAACCGTACCCCCAGAAATCCTGAAAGAAAACTCTCATTTGCACAGATGAAGGCAAATGAATCTTTTTCTAATCATGTTTCTTACCATGACAACTGCTTGACTGGCCTAATCCACTAACTCTTATTGATATAAATTTTATTGATTTAAATTTTACTGATTTCAGTATGACTATTCATGTAGGACAGGCTTGTAGACCAAAGCCTGAATATATAGCGATAGGTGCATGCAGCATATTTAGTGGCCTCCTGTTTGTTCCCATACACTGCTTGGCAGTATGTAGGTTTAATTTTTTGATCTGTTCACAGATATTGAGGTTCTGCAGTTTACATTGTGCTAAATATTGTGCTTTCAGACTTGATGGTAATCAGTATTTAGCAGATTGGAAAGCTCTTTCAGAACGGCATTGTATGTACTCCCTCTTCTCCCATCCCCAGCCTTCTACTGAGTGAATGTCTCTTCAGAAATCTCAGCATACGGTGTATAATTTTAAACATATGTAGGAGGCTGATGTTTCATATGTATTGGAGTTGTGATTTTTCCCTTTGCAACATCTTATACATTCATTATCGCCTGATGTGTGTTTTATTGATGTAAGTGGTAATTTTGCAATGCAGAGGCACAGCAAGATGCAGAGAAAAAGAATTCTGTCCTTTTTATGCCCCTGTGCCTCCTCCAACCATTTCTTATGCTAGAATTTTCATGCAGATTAAGAATAATGATGGCATCTAAAATCCTAACATAAACAAGAATGCAATAGTGCTTTGTTCTATCTTTGTGTCACAGAGAGAGAGTATAATGGCTGAGCTGAAAGTTTCTGAAAAGGGGGGAGAAATGAATTGTTCTTAGCTCCTTGGATAATTTCAGCAGCTGAATTTCTTACGAGTGCAATAAAAACTGTAATTAAACTTAAAGTGGGGGGAACTATTCAAGCTGCTATAATCTTGTGAAAAAACACACCCTAATTATCTTACTATTCCTGGCCTGTTTGGCTGCCAAACTTTTTCTTTCTTTTTTTTTTTTTTTTTTTTTTTTCCTATTCCCCCCATCCCAGTTTTTTTCTCTTTTCTTCCCTTCAGTGCTTTATATTACAATTCTGTATGGCTTTGCAGTTTCTGCAATGACAGAAATACACAGAACATAAGAAATCAGAGCAGCCATGGAAGGTTTGATATTAATTGCACAGAACATTGTTACCCAGAGCACAGAGCAGCATGACTGACAAATCTGGATCAGGAATGATTTGAAGCAATTTTCTTGTTGCAGTGGTGATTATGGCATGGAACATTATGTAGCTAATTTAGAAAGCTTAAATTTAGGAGATTTTTATTATTGTTTGGAGCAGTTTTTTAGGTCCTATAGAAGGAAAAAAATAGTTCTCATTTTTGGATTTCAATTAGATTAGCAAATGTTAATGGCCCTCTTTTCTCTTCTTACATCTTCCCCCACCTGCCCACTTAAAACTGTGTGCTCTGGTTTTCACAGATGCCCTGGATGGTGTCTTGTTGACTGCCTTCCTCTTTTTGGTGTTAGGTGTCAGAATAAGGAATCACCTTTATCTAATGGCTAGCCTAGGGGTACTACGAAGTCCAGTCCAGAGAGTGGCTCAGTGCCTGGTTCTTAGTTCTGAATGCTTAAATCTTGCTTTCAATCTTTGGTTCCCTTTTCTCTCTGACTCGTGGAACACAAAGTTGCAAAAATCAAAATAAATGCCTTTGGAGTAGCTTCAGGATGCTAAGGCTTGGCTTATGGGTAGGGAATGGAGCTGTAGAGATGAAAGGTCCAATTCCCTCTTTTGGATAAAGTCAGATGATCACGGAAATTGGAAGCAAACAAAGAGTACCTTTTGAATGCATCAGGCCTTGTAGCCCCTTCCAAATTCAGTGCACATGTAAGATGTCTTGATCTAATTATGGTTTTTTTTTCATGGCTCTCAGAGGACTGTTCTTGTGGCTGATACAGACATTACTTGGACTGTGTCTTTCTCCCATTTATAGTCCTTATTTTGGTGGCTGCAACTGGTAAACCAGCGCTTTGTCACCAAAGACTGTCCTGTATGCTGGTTCAAAGGGCTTGGCGAAGCACACATTAAAAAATACCGAGACTTACACAGTAATAGAAACTTGGATTGCTGGTACAGCAAGTCTGCACACTCTACAAATATCTGCTTCCTGGTATTTAGCAGTATTGTCTTTGCAGCTGTGCTGTCTAAGGGGCTACTCACACGGGGTACATCTTGACAGTGGAGGTATGAAGGTCGATACATTTTGAATGGAGTGGCTTATTAAACTCAGTGAAACTGATGTCTTGCCACAAAAACTCCCTTTGTTAAAAGTGCAGTAGCCACAGGGGCTTATGTGATATGGCACTTACATAATATACATAATACACATAATACATAAATACATAAAGTGAATTGAAATTGTAACTGGCAATGTTCACATAGAGCTATGTTGTGGGTAAATTAAAGACTGTCTGGCAACAGTGCCTAGCCCCCTCCCCAAGCCCTCCCTTCCAGGAGGCCAGGTAAAGGAGTGAGAAAGGAGGAGGCATTCAATTGAGAAAAGAGAAAACTAGTTAACATAAAATGGTAAAGGAATGTGAGATAACACAATATGAAGAGAATTGAGAGCAATAAATCTGACAAAGTGGAAAATATATGTATAAGGAAAAGAGAGAGTCTCCTGACTGTGTAGTCCACAGTGGCGATCAAAGGCAAAAGGGCAGAGCTCCCGGAACCTTGAAGTCATGTGGGAAGAGGCAGGAGCATTTTGGGAGCTGTAGTTCTCCCTCAGCATCCATTCCAACCTGTCAGTGTATTACATGATGTCATGATGTGGAATTCTCATGGAAAACCATGACAACCTGCGCATAAATGCACAAGTAGACTTTTGGAAAGGCAGATCTTTGTGTGAAAGGATTGTTGTTGCTGAATTTTCAAAAGAAGATATGTAATTTTTTTTTTGTGGATTTGGAATCAGTACTTCTGAAGACAAATAAAGTGAAAGAAGTGAGTTGAGTGCCTGTTAAATGTGGAGCGTGGTATGGCTTTCCAGTCTTATTAAAGCCTGTTCATATATTGAGTCTGTGCAAATAGATTTTTTTTTTCTGGGAATCTTTGTGTAAGGTCATTTATGGCTTATATAAAAAATACCAGGCAAGGTGAGCATATTCTGTGTCATCATGTCTTCAGTATTTGTTCTGGTTTTGTTGTACTTGATGATCTCACTAGTGATTAGGATCTTTCTCCCTCATCTACATTTCTTGCATGGTTTTTATTCTTGCCAGAGCCAACTATTTGACCTGTTCATTGTTGGGATTTATTGTTTTGGTTCTTTCTATTTTGGGGAAAATTTTACCAGTTCTTCTATTTTGTCTTCACACAACTCAGCCTTTTCCTCTGATATTTTCAAACATGATGTAAAAAGTTCATTGCTTCTTCATTTCCTCACACTTCAGCTCACTAAAATGTGAGAAGATCAGATGACTCAGGTACAGCCAGGACTTCCAAGCCATGAGAAACTTTAGTCTAATATATTATTGGAAGACACTGGGAGCTAGCTTCTTATTAATTAAATTATTCTGCTGGAAGATTTTATTTTTATTTTTATTTTATTTTATTTTATTTTATTTTATTTTATTTTATTTTATTTTAAGAGGAAGAAGGCTTCTGCTGTAACTGCTGAAAACAGAGAGCAGTGGGTGTTGCCACCTAGGACTTCAGCAAGGCGTTTGACATTATATCCCATGATATCTTCATGGGCAAGCTCAGGAAGTGCAGGCTGGATGAGGTTGATCCCTGGGTCCAGAACAGTTTAACTTATTCATCAGTGATTTGGATGAAGGGACAATATCTTTAATCAAAACAATGGACCAATTGTTCTTCTTTACTGAATGTAACAAGTAATACCTTCATCTACCTTTATCTCTACAGTGTAGAATAGGTGCTTACATCCTAACTTACAAGGTGTTAAGTCGTGAAAACAGTGGTGAATACCTTGCTTGGGACCTGTGTCAGAGATTGTGTCTCTCATCAGGGAGACCAGACCAACTTATTACAGCTATCTTTCTGTTTTAACATTGGATAATGTTTTCTCATGTTCAGCTGGAAGAAGCAGATCTACAGAAGATTATAAGTGGTGTGGGATTCATTGATGTGCATGCAATTCTTTTTCTACCACTGTGGTCCACAGGTTTTGTAGACTTACATTGTCCCTCTGAAATGGATGTTACACAAAACGTTTGTCATAAAGGAACATTCTTCCTGGCACTTGTTTCTCTGCAAGCATGCAAGCACAATGCAACTACTTATGAGTAAATTAGCCCAATGAACTGCTGGTGAAACACATGCACTGTGTATGCTAATGCATTTGGTACACTGAAGCTAATTTACATGTTTTGTTCAGTTGTTTTATGTGCCATTTTGCTTCCTTCTTTACCTTTCTTAAGTGTTGGAAACATCTAGCACTATGTAGCTCAAATATTGATAATGAATTTTGGGTGCCTGTTTAAAACTTTGTTAGAGTATAATTTTTTCTTTTCNAGCTGTAGGAAGATGGAGAAAAAGAAACCAACCTCATTAGGAAACTCTAGCTGGGCTAAATCTTCACCTCTTTTTTCAACTCTTTGTGCTTAGAATACTGTTTGTTACTTCCTTCTTATGATCTTTCATTTCCACCAACATGGGCAAGTACATTTTTCTGTTTCTCTAAAAAATTATTGATGCAGTCTCTTAGAGTAAATTATGTTATGTTAACT
>VXAV01008649.1:152266-164072 GCA_013399715.1 Alectura lathami
CTTTCTTTTTTCAGAAGTGTTATAACAGTTGGAGGCTCTAGATGGTACTCTGTAATCGCTCTGTTGTGGCCTACCTTTTGTAACGGTCTCTTACTGTTTTTTGACTTCTACAAAACGTAGGGAAAGCAGAGCAGGAAAATGAAGTCAGCAAGAAACCTACTGAATAAAAAATAAAAAGGTCATAGATTTTTGTTTCAGACTTCATGTTTAGATTAGCTTTCATTCTTGTATAATGGGTTAGATGTTCTAACAGTTCTTACCACATTAGGTTCTAATATTAATGAGCTATGCTGTATTGAGCCAGTGTTTTCATTACGTTTACTGGCAAGAAAAGAAAAGAGATTAATGCAGGATTCCCCAAGAGAAAAACAGTTTATTTCTTGTGGTTCTGAGGGATTTTTTTAATTGTGATAAGTGTGCACAGTGTGCATGAACATCTGTGGACACACATAACTTTGGGGATATGCTGCACACTGAGGACACTATCTTTCTGCCAAAGTCAGCAGACAGGGTCCTATGTGCAGATGTGGGAACACTAATTTAAAAAAAAAAATAAAAAAATGGCCAATTCTAGCAACAGAAACTGCTACATGTACACAAATCATAACTTCTTGCTCCAGAATTTTAGTAGTAAAGGGGAGACGACATGAGGGACATATGCTTTCTACGAGAGAGTAGGAGTGACAGACCCTAACCACTTGCGTATTCTGTTTTTAAGGACTGCCTTACCAAGTTTATAGAGACAGTAGGATCAGCAGCTATTTTCTACAGAGCTACAATATCTCTGAGTATGTAATAAATGATTTAATATGGATTTTCAGACTGCTAAAAAAAATAAAATACAATCCCTAATGCATTTGCTTCCCTAGACATTTTAACTGAAAACTAAGATATTCTGTGAAACCGTTTTGCACTTAATCACACTAGAACTCTGTAAACTCCAGCTGATACAAGAAGTGAATCAAGATTAGCACAGCTTGTTTTCCAAATACTATCTTACCAAACGTCTGGTATTTACTACTCTTAGACAAACTCCTGTCTATTGCTAACCTATGTTTATTAATATACCTGCAATTCCTGACAATCTGTCAAAGGTACAAACTCTACCCAGACCCCAGAAAAATGAATATAACTGAATTAAAGAATAAAAGTCAAGGAATGAAGTTTTGTTCTTGTAAATTCCTACTAAAAATTATGTGTACATGTTGTAAGGGCAGTCCATGAATAATCAGGAAAAGATTTGAGGAATGTTTAAACCAGGAATGTTTATCTGAGTGAAGAAAGTCTGTGATGATGTAGATATCAATGTTGTCTGTAGTTGTGACTGCCTCAATTATACCTCAATTTTCTCAATTTTTTATTTTTATTTTTTATTATTCCATGGTGGGCAGGAGGTAATATGTGCTCTCAGTCAAAGGTTTCTGAAAGTGTGGGATACATGCTTTCAGCAAAGGGGAAAATTCTTTATATACAACTAAAATTGAGCCTCTTCTGCTTTCATCACATGAGCTTCCACTCCATGCCTGCATGTGCTGTTGCTGTTCTATATCGATTTTTATACCTATCAGTCTCATCAGTGTAATATTTGGGAGACCTCCAGTACTTTTTTTGACAATGTGACTAACATCTGTCGTAGTTTCTCCCGAGAATAGCTGCATGTTCAGCATAATGCTTTAGTTTCTGATGTATGCAGAGCTGTATGTGTAGTAGGCCAACTTGAAGTAGGTCCCTTCTTCATCCTTTATCCTGCCTTTGACTTCTGCTCTGTTTTAGAAAAGGTGTAGTTTTTTTTTCCTTAGACAGTCTCGAGGCCACTTCTTATATTTTTGTTTGTTTTTAATTTGTGTAATTCTGAAAATTGTATATGAAGAGTCTGTACTTGGAATATTTTCCAGATTTTTAATTTATTTAAAATATGGCTTGAATTTTATTCTATGATTAATAACTTGATAAATACCAAATTCCCAGGAGAGAACGGGTAAGAAAGGAGAGATACAAAAGCTACTCAGAAACATAGATGAAAATGAAAATGTGGTGTCTTTCTGGATATGTTTATGGGCACAGACTCAACAGTTGTGCAGTGATGACAAACAAAGTGGTTATAAATGCCAGATTTGTACAGCAGGTTCAGGACTTTATGGCCATATACTAAGATGTGTTTGAGCTCTCCTAAAGTCTCTCTCTCTGCTTTCCTATGAACAGTTAGAATGTTTTAGGCTAATGCAAAACAATAAAAACATGGCCACCTCCTTCCTTTTCCACGTGGCTCTTTCTGGTTTGATGTGCAGCAAATGTGAAAACTATTGATCAGAACTGCAAATGATGGTCAGTGTTCTGTTGTTGTCAAAAACTGGTGGATGATTTTATTTGATTCCACATGCCTAATATTGAAGGAAGTGGTAAAGAGACAAGGGATTAAGTGGGCTGAAGGAATTAAAACTGGTAATTATTCCAGAGTAAAATGTAAACATTTGCAAGAGCTGTTAAAAGCAAGGGAGAAAAGCCTCCCTGTCACCTTAACTTGTGGGATATCAGTTTCTTCACATTCTTTGAGATCGAAAATGTCATTGAATGAAACTTTGCCTACTGAAGCGGAAGAGCAGAGTATTGTTTGATCTTTCAAGGGAGACATGTTTGATGCTGTTGTCATCTAATCCCAGCTATAATGATTAAATCTGTGTTCAAGGCCTTTGAAGTTCAATTTAGCGAAGTCAGGAACAATGTTAGTTTGTATTTGATAACAAAATAATCATGATTTTGTGCCATGCGCACAGATTTTATCTGTAAGTATACATAGATTTATAGGTGTGTGTATGTGTATGACATGTCTGTGCATGTATATACATATATATATATACGTAGGTATGTATATGTGCATGTTGGGAAAGAATAGTTTTATTGCCACTCCTATGTTTAGCACGTAAAATGTGAATCAAGAAACCTTCCAAAATGAGAGAAATGTTAAGTTCTTTTCTGTGTGTTAGCAAGTATTCATGCCCACACTTTTCTGTACAGATATGCAACACTGGAGTTGTCATACTGGATCAGAAGTGCAGTCTGCCTGATCCTCCTTCCCAGGGGCAGCCAATATGGGATGCTTCAGAGAGTAGTGGTGAAACTCTATCCACACCATTTTGAAAAAAATATGCATCCTTAATATTAATGTAAACCCTGAAGCACTAAGTCTTATGTCTTATTCAAAACTCTGTTTAAGAATTAACTCTTAGAAACAGGAATGGTCTTATTTGCCATGTGAATGTATCATTTTCACAAGATCACAGAAAATAAGGCTGGAGGAGTTGAGAGGTGCTACAGGTCATCCTTTCCATCCACAAGGCAAATCAGCGAAATCCTGTGCCGTCTCTCACAGATGTCTGAAGGCTCCTGGAAACAAGGTAAGCTATGATGTACACTCTGCAGCCTCTAAGGTCAAATGTTATTTTGGTTCTTTGCTATCACAACAGTCCCTAGATATGACATAATGAGATAATAATCACAAAAACAAACAAACAAACAAACAAATAAGCAGCAGGGCTAGTACCATGATTTTGTGTATGATTATTTATTTATTTTCCACAAGCACACCAAAGTGTTCCTCCTTTCATCAGCAGCCCTGCATCCTAGAGTGTGGCATAGAGGAGCAATGTAACAGTTAGGAGAGCAAAACTGCAAATGCATGCTCCATCAGAAAAGAGACTGAAGCCAAATGGTGATGTTGAGGTTTTGTTTCCTGCCACCTGCTTGTTGCTCCTGTTCCAGTACAGGGAATGTGAATTGCACCTTTCGGGAATCATGTTGCAGTCTAGTGAATTGGCGTAAGTGGGTAATATGGTGTGTGTATGTCCTGGTTTTGGCTGGGATAAGCCTGTGTGTGTTCGGCCTATGACGGTCTCTAAGTTCATCCTTACTCAGTACCCTGATGTAAAGAGTCTGTCACATTTGCCTTGGAGATTCCTGGGTCTGAGGCTAACCCTTTACTGTGCTTTGCCAACATGGTGATTTTTTAATTTTAATGCTCTGTTAACATTCATGTTAAACTAAAATTAGATTTTTAAGCTCAAATTCCACAAGGAGACACATACTGGGCTGATAGAAGCTGGACAGGTTGCCAGTGCCAGGTGAGGAGGGAGGTGCTAACAAATGTTAGCAGCCTGCAAGGAGTGAAAAAGGAAAAAACAATGAGCTGGCCTAGTAGCAGGAAGTAAAAAATTGAGCAGGACCTGAGCACAAAAGAAGCCATAGGCTACGTATAATCTGTCACTGGAGTATTCCAAATAAAATGTTCATAGTGTTGCCAGGCAAAGCACCTGCCTATCACTTCATATAAAGTGCCCAGCTAAACCAGTCTCTGTAGCTCTTCAATAAGTCCCTTGCTATCTTTTCCCAATAACCTCCTCCCATTTTATTATCATCTTTGAAGGAATTCACAGAACTTCTGTATTTACATTGAACACTGCAAGCATGTTTGATATGATTTTGCAGCCTCCCAGGCTACTCTGAGGAGAAAATAAACCTCCTACAGTAAACTTTCCGTCTGGGAGTTACTGACTGACATTTATTGAAAAACCTTAGCAGATTTGGAATCTTCCCCCAGCCAAGTTTTATGCTTGCATTGCTTTGTTCCTGCAGCAGCAGCTGGACTTTCTTTATGTAGAGCTTGATTGTGCTTTGGTTTGGGATAGGTAAATAATTATATAACTTTTGTAATTTGCAGATGCCCAAATAGATTGTACATTTCTGTTACCATGCCTTTAGCTGCAAAGGTAGTAGATGTTTCCATGTAGATGTTTCCATCTTGCCGTGTTATTTCTTTCAAAGTGGTAAAAGAACTAAAAACAATGAGCTAAGAGTCTCTTCTTCCTGGATTTTGTCTTGTATGCTTTTTAGTTTTCCCTAAAGCGGTACCAAATCCTCTGGCTATTCAGAAGATGATGTGCTTGGTGTAACAATAGAGAATTAAGCTTCAGAAAAACACCTAACATCTAGGTCAAAATTGTAAGGCTGTACAAGGGGAAATAAGCAGCTCCGATTATATGACTTATGTGACCTAAGATTAAATTTCATGTAGTTAATTAGTTAATTAAATTAAAATAAATGGGTGGTTTATTAAACTACTGAATAAGGGGCACTATTTGAAATCAAGGAATCCTAATGTCAAATTGTTTTCATTCAGACATCTACATTTAGATATAATTCCCTAAAACTCAGTGATTTGAAAATGTTAGTGAAAATAAAGTTGTTAGTTGGCTTGGTAAGTAAGGAAACATGATTTCTATCAGACCATCTCAGTAAAAGTGCCCTATTCTGTATTGACACCCTAAGGATAGAAGCACAAGCAGCTGATGAAGATACAATTGTATAATGCTTACCTGGAAAATAGACTTCACCTTGGGTGTCAGTATGGAAAATTAAATTATTTAAATCAAGAAGGGGAAAAAAAGTCAAATCACCTCATTCCTATATTAATGGGGAAGAAGATTCAAACCCAGTGACTATTCTGCAGGTCTAGGTGAAAAAATCTCAGCAGCCCAATAAATTGTGTGTTTTATTATTTGGTATTCCTCACATAAAAAGAACACAAATGAAAAAGGCCTGACCTTTTCACAGGCAGCAGCAGAGCTCTGACAATAGTCAATACTTACAGCTAATAGTTGTGCAATTTAAGATCTGCTGTATAACGATACATTTGTAAACATTTTTTTCTCTTTTCCTAGAGCTATGTGAGTAGCAAACTGCTGGCATTAGGTATAAAAATAAAGTATTGCTTTCCTGATGGTTGTTATCCTCAGTCATATAATTAGAGCTGTGCTGAACTACCCAGGGAAGATGCCGATAAGGGAACTAAGAAGCAAAAGTAGACAGAATAAGGAAGCAGAGAGACATATCCTTCCTGGTGGTCTGAGCAGTGCACTAAGCAATCTCTGCATTGCTCCTCACTGATGCCCTTGTGACACAAAAATATGGAGTTTGTGAAAAATATTGTGATGGTTGGGGACTATGGAGGACACTTAAAAATAATTAAAAAAAAAATAGGAACTAAAATGAAACATGATGTTCTGATGTAACTAGGCATCTAGTAATGTCCAGATGGACTGTCAAGCCTGGAGAAATTCAAAGCCACATATTAAATGAGAAATCTCCCTCTTCCCTCTGGCTAACCCACTTTTCAATGTTTCCATTTTTTTATTTTTATTATGTTTAATGATCACAATGCAAACAAGTTTTTATTTTATTTTCTAATTGTATGACTTCCAGTTTCCCTATAGGTAGAAGTCGGCAGCAAATATTTCAGTACCTGTACATCTGGTGCCTCATAAAAAGATGTGCCAGAACCATCAGAAATGTTTAAAACAGTGCTTAGACCAAACATCCGCTATCAATTCAGGTGTAGAGAGAGAAAGAAGCCAATTAGAAATAACTATGGGGCCAAACTCTAGCAGATGTTCAATTACTCTTGCTACCTACTTTGCAACAGACTGAGGGTGCAGTTGGTGCTGTATACATGCATCATTTCAGGACCAGTTTTGAGTTTCCATGTGTTGTGCCAGCTGCACTAACACTCGCCTACTCATCCTACTACTCACCTACAGCTATCTCATCTGGGAGATGCCTTATTGCAGAGGGTGTATTTCTGTGCAGGTTGTTTTTCTATATATATTTTTTTTACTTCATAAGTAAAATATGGATCATGTTGGTAGGGCTGGACAGAAGGTAGCATTTTTATACCAGTGTTCTTCCACTGGATACATATCCTTCTTTACCTGAAGAAAGGCTTACCTTTCACACACTTAAGTCATCTTTAAGCAATGTGGAAATGTGGCTTTGGGTCCTAACACTTGTTCTGTGTGGTGCATGGCTAGTTATGGCTCTCTCTGAAATGCCTGAAAGGTGTGACTCACACGGTAGTAAAAATGAGAAGAGCTCCTGGACAAGGGCATGCTGCACCTCCCTTCAAAGGAAGGAAAGGAATAATTTCAGCACTTGATCATTAACTTAATCTTCTGACAAATTAAAAACCATGTTCTATCCTGCTAGGGTAGAAAAATGACTTTTTTATCCCTGCACAGCTGCAACTGAGAGAAACAGAAATTAATATTGCTCCTAAATGTAGATCTAGGCTGAAGCGATGCCAAAGTCACGGAGTAAGGGTAAAAACTTGTTTGCTTTTGACAGGAGATGGACTTGACATTTACTTCCTATGTTGATGGGTTATGAAATGGAGTTCTGGAAAGGTAGCAGAAAAGAATTAATTTTTAATTCTAAAATTGTATGTGATGTTGGAAAAACAGTCAGTGTACAAAAGAGTGTGGAGTGAAAAATTTGGCAGCGAAATGGTTACAGCTTTTCATTCTCCAAAAGCTAATGAAACTATGACTCTGCTAGGGAAAAGCTGTAGATTTGGGAATAAGTGAAACAAATGAGGGTCAGCAGACTCTCTTTTTGGAGTTGTAATATTTTTAAGTAATTTTGAAAGAAAATGCTTCATTTTTGTCATATTTTAATATTCTTTAGCCCAGGGTGATAAGACACATCAATCTCAGCTCTAACTATCATAACCTTGGAAAAGTTTCCTTTTAGTTTTGGAGAAATGAGGACATTTGTAGGAGAACCTTGAGAAGGTGAAAAAGTCTCTTAGGGAAGCTTGTTCTAGCCATGTGGTTTATTCCAAACTGTTGTGCACCTCTGCACCCCTTTTCTTCATATTATATTTAAATGTCCCAGAATTCATTTGTGGTTTTGAAGAGACAAGCACTTGTGATACAGCTTCTAAGGTATGGCCATCCTTTGACCTTACGTTTCATTGATTCTCTGTGTTCAGTTTTGTTCAGAAACAGAGTGTTGTATCTTGTGCTTTCACATTGGCTTTTACTTTCTTCCTTGCCTCTCCACAACTTCTTATGGGCATCAATTAGAGAAGCATATTCATATGAGAAAACTATATGCATGTTTCACAGTTGAAATATATTAAAACTGCAAGTCCTGCCACATCTGAAAGACATCAGAAAGGAGAAGCTGTGTGTGCTCTTCTGAGCAGTTAATGTGTACAATATTTCAGTGCTTTTGTTACCATCTTACTCAGCACTCTGGCAGAGCATTTATTGGTAACAGTGGTAACAAAGTTGAAACTAATGCTGCAGAAGGCAGGAAAGAAGCGAAGAAAGAAATGGGAAATTCAGTCTGTGGGCCTGACTGAAAACAAACAAACAAACAAACAAAAAAAAAACAATCAGCTCAAACAGGCTAAAAGCAAACTCTATGTATATAATAGCAAGGGCAAATAAAATCTTCAGTGTCTTCTCAAAGGTTAAAGAAAAATATTTAGGGGCTGCCCTATCAGAAAGTACAATTTCAAAAATGCTATTTAAAAAAAAAAAATCCTTAATCTGGTTGGTTTTGTTTTTTCCAGTCTTAGCAAAGACTGAAGCCGTGTCTTTGTGTATGGGACAGTGGAAAAGTTAAATATTTTGAAGAAACAAGCATCAGGGATAAAAGTTGTGAAGCTGGTATTTCCAGCTTAATGAGTGTCAAAGATGTCCTGAGAAAGGTTGATTGGAAAGAGAAGATGTTGCTAGTGAAATTTCTGATGCAGTTTTGCCACCATTCATCACTTTCTTTAATTTTGTGAGCTTTTGCTGGAAAAAATACCAAGATTTAGCAATCTGCATATGCGTTTTGCAGCTGAGCTTGAAATGTGCCGAGTAACCACAGCTGAAGGTGGTGGGAGTTATGCAGTCTCAGCGTCTTTTGGGATCTGGCTCTCTGCACACATTCACTATGCAAACAGCTAATCAAGTTTCAAGAGTGATAGAAGGAAAAGTTTATTTTTCTTCCTCCAAAACCTGTTAATTTACTACCATCTATGGAGTCAAATGTTATATTTATGGTGTTCAGTTTCTCACTTAATCAAAACTAAACACTGAGTTTAATACTTCATACCTTCAAAAAGGAGAGTGAATAATTTATAATGAATAATTTTTGGGAATTTGGCCTTTTTCTGTTTGTGAATTATCCACAAGAGACTGTGACTTCTCACAGGTACTTCCACTCAGAATGATTGACTGAATAATTCTTGGTCTGCAGCAATTTCTTGTCAAGTTTGGTATATAATTTTCCAGCTGTTGTTCTGATGGGACTCAGTGACGTATATTATAGTTGCCCACTCAGTACATTGATGTCCTAAAATGATGCTTCCAGGCTGACTCATAGAAAACTACTTAAGCACTTTCTATAACTTGTGGGTTTTTTGTTTCATTTTGTTTGCTTGTGTTTTTCTTTGTTTGTTTGTTTAGAAAACTACTGTCAGCAGGTTTATTTTTGGAGTCATTGAATGAAAAAGACCCATAACTTAGATGAAGTCATCTGTTCGTGATCTTGATGGCAGGCATAATAAGGTTGAGAAGTAGCTAATGCTTTGAAAGTGTGCGTGCCTCCTGGTAGGGCAGAGCATTTTAACAAAATCCTCGAATGTCTGAAGGTAAAGGCCTTCCAGTCTGGCACAGCTCTTGTTACTACCTGGATCAATATCTAGAAGGTCAATTACTGTCCCTCCTCAAAGCTGTTCTCTAAATGAGTTTACAGTGTGATGGGTTGTGGTTACTAGAAAAGCATAGCTAGTGGTTACTTTCCTTCCCATAGGTGTCTAAATGCACACACCTGCCTCTGTGTACCACATTAGCTCCTCGATGAAACTAGTTATAGCATCCCAGCACCAAACACTGATATACAGCATTTGTCTGTCTCTGAGGGACTAATAAGGGCTTTGGTAGACGTCAAGCTTTCAAGATAAATGGACAGCCATTAATCCAAATGTTTTGGCTTTTTATAGCAGGAAGAATGAATGTCCATTGTATTCTGGAGAATGTCAACATGTTTGTATTTCTATTGGCATTCTTTTTTGCCTTGTAGAAAATTATCCAAATAAAACAGGTTACTTAGTTACGCAGATAGATTTATTCTTACTCCTTGATCCCTATTGTGATATGAGAATGTTTATTAACAGGACTGACAGAGCAGCACAGTTGGTGATAAAGAAGGCTGTTAATATAAGAAGACTCTTAATTTGTTGATATGCTCCAAAAAGGCTAACAATCACCCATGCATTTGCTGAAGACATAATTGCATATCTATATACCTTACGGAAAAGGGAAGGTTTCCTGATTATACATAGACAAAGTTTATGTCAGACATTTTATTTTTAGAGGTTCTGCATTTACATGAACTCTGTGTATGTAAGCAATCACAGAAAATCAGACCGATAACTCAGTGTCTCAGGACTCGAGGCCAAAAATACCGACATACCCTGTGGACTTAAGTGTGTTGTGTATGTGGTTTCATTTACTGAATAGCCTTTTAATAGTTTGCGTGTTTTAGCACTACACACAGCTTCTGTTATGTACTCCATATTATTCCAAATCTGTCTTGCAGATCATGATCATGGTAGGCTTCTTTTCCTCTCTTTTTATACATGTAAAAAAGTACAAGAAAACCTGTGAATACAGGTATATACAAAACAGTTGAGCTGAGTGTTTGTGAGTGGAGTATACAAACTACTGCAACCTATTATTCTATGATTCAGTGAAATTAATCCAGTTTAAGTAGGAAAATTGAAAACAAGGAATCATATTCTTAGTTGGTATAAATCAACATTTCTTCTAAGCCCCAGTTCTTCACTGTTGCTCATAAACAGGAAAGGTTTTTTTGAAAGAGAAAATGTCACTGATCCATTGATTGTATCATTGAATAATCATCTGTCGGACCAGATGTCTTCTTCTAAACTCTAAAGGTACTGTGACTGTTTCAGTGTGATTCTCCACATTTAAATCATAGGATTTCCTGGGATGGGAACTAATTGAAAGCACAGGGGTGTGTGCATGTTTGTGCACGTAAGTACATGCATGTAAAGGGGAATGGAAGGGAGAATGAATGTGGTTTGTCCATAGGACAAAAAGTACGGCTAGGGATTTGAAGAACAGGGAGGTTTTACTAGTAGTGGACAAAAACTCAGGTACGACAAAGTAAGTGGATCTTATATAAGACGAGAATATTAGTATTACGAAGATGTTATCCTGACTGGACTGCTAATGGAAAGTAACGTGGACAAACTTTCAGTAAACTCACTGTTGCTCCCAATACTCACGCTCAGATGAACAGGTGTGTGCACACATCAAAGTAAAGCATGAAGACTGAGACCATGACTGTAACTACTGGGTTTTGAGTTGCACCCAGGGAAATAATGAAGCTTATCTATTTTATGTCAAAATTCAAAGTTTTTCCAAAGTATATGAATGGAACAGACCTGTCTGCCAAAACATCTAAGAGATGCATCTCTGCAGAGCTATTATTTCTCCTTTTTATTATCTGCAGGCAATTTCCACTGCGGATAAAATAGCCTGAGTCAGGAACATCAGATCAGAGATCATCTTTTTAGCAACCAGCTGCTGAAGCTGTTGTAGTAGCTCTGGAGGCATCCTTTTACCCAGAGTAACAGGGCAGTGATCACTGCAGAGAACTGGGAGTTCCTTCTTTCTTCATTCAAAGAACTACTGTTGCTTTTGTTGTAATGACAATGAACTAATTTTTTGCCACAGAAAGAACAGTAGGTAAGATGAAAATGTTATTTCTCCTTTTACAGAATTGTCTGATCCAAAGTAGTTCAATAAATTTAAGTGACTATGACTTCAACAAAACTGGAGGGTCTAAGAGTGCCTGAATCATATTATGTAAGTGTGTAATACGACCTGGCAGCAGTAGTTTTTCATTGTTTACAAGCTCTCATAAAATCTGGAAAGCAAATGTCAGAAGCATA